>JAQFWX010000103.1:0-122751 GCA_027605045.1 Phallus indusiatus | reverse complement strand
AAAGTCTGCGGACACATACACATTCTGGACCGTTTTGTTTAACCTCTCGAAAAGGCTGTAGATGTAGATGAAGACAAGAAACACAAACGGGAGATTGATGAGCAAATACAGAAGATAACCATGGCTTTGTATACTCAACGTGCCGGAGAATCGGAAGAAGAAGTACTGCAAAGAGCTATGCGTGATCCTGAAATAGCCGTACGTCATTTCTCTTGTTTGCCAGGTTGTGTTCTAGACCTAACTTTAAAAAAATAGGGTATTATGAACGATCCTGTTATGCAGCAGGTAAGATCGATCTGTCCATTATTTCGATTACTCCTAAAAACTGAACAATTTTCATCTCAGATTTTGCAACAAGCTCAACAAGATCCGGCTGCTTTAATGGAACACATGAAAAACCCAGTTGTTCGTTCGAAAATACAAAAATTGATGACCGCCGGCATCATTAGAACGGGACCTCGATAGATGTCTTTCTCATTTGGGACTTACAATACGCAATAATTGATAACCAAAATAATTTGTATACTTGAATACATACCAGACAATACAATAAACATTTTTTTTTCTCAGCTTAATTCACTCGACACCAATTCCCTATTCCGATTCGTTCCTTATTTTTGCCGATTTTATTATTAACAACTTCAAGCTCAAAAACGCTGATTCTGACCCTGCGGGTAGTACTATAATTAACACCTAAGCTACGTCGTTATCAATATCATCTCACCTAACTGGTTAATGTGGCAACATTCACACGTCTTTCGCCTGGTTCCCCTGATAAATTCACGCAAGTTTGCAGTGCGCGGACTCGAACTTCGGTTTCATACTAGTACCACAATGGCCTCATACACTGGCTGGACTCCAAACAACTATCCGTCTGCGCGCCGAGCGAATGTCTACGAAACTTTCCAATCGGAAAAGCACGGTCAAGTCCAAATCCACGACCCTTACCAATGGTTGGAGTCCCCATCTGAAGAAACGGAGAAGTAAAACTACTCTTCTAGTCTCCATACCCACATTAAACTTAGGCTAACTCATTCCCTGACAAAGATGGATCAACGATCAAGTCGAGTTTTCAAGCAAGCTGTTGGATCAAATTCCAAACAAGAACCTTTTGGTTGACAAACTCATGAAAAACATGAATTTCGCCAAGGTGACGGATCTTTCAAAACATTCATTTCTCGAGTTTGAACCGTCTAATCGTCCGTTTTTCAGTTTTCTGCCCCAACGTACAAAAAGAATGGTCGCTGGTATTGGTACTATAACAAGGGTTTACAGGCTCAATCTGTAATCTATCAATCCAAGACCTCAGACCTGCCGGACTTCTCGAATCCAGATCAACCAGAGACTGCTGTCGGGGACGTATTTTTCGACGTATGTCTCTAGTGTACCGGTTGTTTCTCAGCAAGATCGGACTAACTGCTATTGTTGCATTCATCAGCCTAATTTGCTCAGTGCAGACGGAACGGCATCCATAACTACTTCGAAATTTTCACCTCAAGGAAAATATTTTGCCTATGGAATCTCGCTTTTCGTCAGTTCAGAATGCACTTTCATGACTAGGTTATCACGGGCTGAACGTATTTTCAGGGATCCGATCTATTCACGATCTATATCCGACCGACTTCAAACCCACTTGACACTCCCATGGAGAATATTATAGAGAAAGACCCAGGAAGGCTACAAGATGTCCTTAGATACGCCAAATTCACCGACATAAATTGGACACATGATGAAAAAGGATTTTTTTATCAGGTACTGAGCTGACTCCCAGTAATAACACTTGCTTAAACCATGGTTTTTCAGCGATATCCTTCCAGAGAAGAATACGACTCCACTTTAGATGATAAAGCCGGCGCCGAAACAATTCAAGATCTAGATGCCAAACTCTACTACCATAGAATTGGTACACCACAATGCAAGTCACCCATGTTCGCGTCCCTTTTGTGCTTCATATTTAATACTTGCACAGCCGAAGACATTCTAATCAGTGAATTTCCTGAGCACCGTGAATACATGTTCGGCATGGAAGTCAGCGAAGTTGATGGTCGATACCTGATCTTGTCTATACACCGCGATACGTCTAGGGTAGGCTTACTCCTATTTATATGCGAATTAACTTTCTTGAAACATTTTTAGAAATATCTCGTGTGGATAGCTGATAAAGAAGCCAACGAACTGAATTCACAAATCAAGTGGCATAAAGTCGTGGATTCGTTCGATGCCGCCTATTACTAGTGAGATTGGTTTCTACTCCAAGCAGTACACTCATCTTAACCATACTAGTATCGCGAACAATGGTCCCAAATTTTATTTCAGAACTAATAAGGATGCCCCTCAATACCGTGTGGTCGAGCTTGACTTGACAGATCCGGCATATACCTTGCAAGACGTCATTCCCGAAGATAAAGGAGCTCATTTGGAACAAGCCGAACCCTTTGACAATGACAAACTTGCTGTTGTCTATAAACGAAACGTATGGACGTGTTGGTTTTTAAAGCTTTGAGTCGTCACGTAATGCCGCATAACTAGGTTAAAGATGAACTTTATGTTTATTCTTTCGGCGGCAAACAGCTGCAGCGTCTTGCATCAGATTTTGTAGGAACAATTGAGGTTTCTACTAAGCGGGACCAGTCATGGTTCTATGCGACCATGTCAGGTTTCACCACCCCTGGAGATATTTACCGCTACGATTCCAAGGCATCGAACAAGTGGTCATTGTATAGGAATACCAAAGTGCCCGGTCTCAATCTTCAGGACTTTACCAGTGAACAGGTTGGTTGTTATTTTAATGTTTGAACTATTATACTTAAGTCTGTAGGTTTGGTATACCAGCAAGGATGGTACCAAAGTACCAATGTTTATTGTCCGGCATAAAGATACACCCATTGACGGGACAGCCCCCGTTCTGCAATACGGTAATGCATGCATTTTGGAGATTTTTAATTATCTAACTCAATACAATCTTAGGTTACGGTGGCTTCTCTATATCTATCGGGCCCACATACAGTTCAGCCAACCTAACGGCAATGCAGTCTTATGGCTTTATCTATGCCGTACCAAATATTAGGTATATCATTTCCTTCTATTTCTCCAATAATCGCTTACACATTTTTCAGAGGTGGAAGTGAATTCGGTAAGCAGGATGCCTTGAGGTAATGGCTCCTTTTGACTGCTTTCAGGCGAGGAATGGCATCTTGCAGGAACAAGAGAACGAAAGGTAAAGATAAGAGGTGTTCATTCAGTCGTTTTGACTGACAGAATATCATAATAGATTAACGTTTTCGATGACTTCATCGCTGCAAGGTAGAATGAGCTCATCTCTAACAATGACCTAATCCCAATTCAATCCCTTTAGCGAGTTTTTGGTTGAGAATAATTATGCAGCTCGTGGAAGAATTGCAATCAATGGTGCATCGAACGGAGGTTGGTGGATTTTGAACTATTTATTAGTCCAATTGTTCAAGCGTCTTTTGTCTCTTTCAAGGCTTACTTGTAGCTGCCTGTAACAATCGGGCCCCTGAAGGGCTGTATGGAGCAGCCGTCGCTGAAGTTGGTGTTCTAGACATGCTCAAGGTATGTTGATTAGTAGAAGCAGACGACTACCTTATATTAACATTTTCCAGTTTGATAGATTCACAATAGGTTAGCCATCTGTTTGTTAACTCTAGAATAACGTATATCTCATCTTTCACACGTAGGACGAGCATGGACGTCGGATTATGGAGATCCTCAAAACCCTCACGATTTCGATTTCATTGCTCCTTATTCACCACTCCATAACGTCTCGCCAGACAAAAAATACCCAGCTACTCTAGTCATGACGGCTGATCGTATGTACACTCAACTCTTTGGTTTCTAAGTATTTCTTAAACAAATTCCAGATGACGATCGTGTTGTACCTCTGCACTCCTTTAAATACGCAGCTGCTCTTCAATATACCGCGGCCAATAACCCTCACCCTCTGCTTATTCGAATCGACCGTAAAGCCGGTCACGGGGCTGGAAAAAGCATAGAAAAACGGTAGGTTGTCATAGTGATTCGCATTTCAGGTCACTGATTCATGCCTCAACTAGTATGCACGACGCAGCCGCTCGGTACAGCTTCGCTGCCTTTGCCATGGGTGCTCAATGGAGAGATGATTAGATCTTGTCAGTCACACCACATTTTGGTAATTTATTGGATGTGTTGTATTAGTGATAGTAAAAAACGATACAAAAGTCAAGCCGTATAAGATTAAAACAAATTAGGACAGATGCTGTGCAGGTATAGTGTGATGCATAGAGTTAGGTATACATAATAATGGATCATGAAAAGAATGTGATATGTTCTGCCATAGAGGAAAAAAAGCAGAGAATGTTAGAAACGAGGGTAATAGCAAGTTAGCAAAGGAGTGTGACACTGACTATATGTACATGCGGATATGGATGCTATTGGGAAAAGATCCGAGTTGGATCTAACTTCGATATCCAAGATTGAAGTTCTTTGAGAGTCGGAGCCTGAAGCGCGTATGAGTTGAGCGGTGTGAATAATGTAAATACGTATGGACGCTGTGATATAATGTGAGATTCGTTACTATAGCCAAAAGAGATAGAACATACTCCAAAGAGATGTTCCATTTCGGGATTATTCTCGACATTTGCACTGTTTAGGCAAACAACGGCTAGTTCGTCGAGCTCGTTTGAGCGTCGATATATGTGCAGGTATGGTCTACGTTGACATTAAACCTCGTCTCTTTCCAAAAATTGCTTTAAGACATACCTTCGTATTACCATCCACCGTTTTTCCCATATGTTTTCGCTGGCGTTTGTGAGGAGCATAAGATGCCCCTTTTTGATAGGCGAATCACTACAAATAGAACATGAGAAACCTATGATAGTCTTTGGGATCAAGCTTACACTCGAGGCATTAGAGCCGCATTGCCTATGAACTTGAGTGTCTCATCTACGATTGTGTCTGCAAATCTTGATTTGGGTTCGGGTAATGGCGGCTCGGCGTTCAAAACAATCTACGGGAACATTTAGTTCTGAACAGTGTATCTTCAAATTCCAGAATACTTGCCTCTCCACCACCAAATCGTTTTTGCCATAAAGCCAGAGATTTCTTCAAGATCTCGTCCTTATCCAACCAATCTGAGGGCGGTGGCGGTGGAGCAGCTGCAAGAACAACCTTGATGGCTTGCACATCAGCCGCACGCTGTTCCGTTGATACGAGACGAGCGTAGTCGTTCACAACCGAAATCCCACGCGGCTTGAATGCCCCCAAAATATCTTCTCCGTGAACATACTTCTCAGATGTATCTAATCTCCACAGATCCTTCGGTGATCGTGTTAATGGTGGGGTGAGCTTGACGCTGAAAACTGCGGTAGTTTTGGATAAAACTTTTGACGACCCTATGAAGGACAAAAATCGGGATGGTGGCCGTGCCTCACGACCAGCCATCGTAATGGCCATGTCCATCTTGAAATGAATTGGATCCAGGCATGTATCTACTAAGACGTGGAAATGAACCTGAAGCAAGATTTGCTGATTCGTTGCTGTCACGCGATTTAATAGCGATGAGTTATGGGCACTAGAGTCCCATAAAGCTTCGGTTGTGAGAACGCCACTACCGTCTGGTGGAAACTCGATTGTTTGATCTTTCAATAAATTCAGATCAACCAATTCCTTCGACATGGATTCATGAATCCGTCCTTTGGCGTCTAATAAGCGTATATTCCCGATTTTCATGCGCACCACTCGAGTCCATGGAAATTGATGACCAGAGTTAGACTGAAGTCGAAGGACAATTCGTCGTTGCAACCCTTGATGAAGCATGAATGATCCCGGATCCATAGCTCCCTGCGATATAACGGGAACGGGAGCATATTCACCGTCAGCATTCAGCTCACAAACTTGGAGCCAGGCAACAACGTCATGACGTTCTTCAACAACGAAATCTGTTTCAGATCGACGCATTGTTAAGGTTGCTTCTGAAGAAGATCGGAGACGAGGAACGACAGCGCCTTTTTGTTCTCGCATTTCGTCCCACCGTTCCATCCGTTCCAGATATACGGGTTTGGTTTTAGCAAAAATTTCGATGGGGGCATAACCCGTTCGTAGATATGTAGCAGTTTTCGATGTTACTTGTAGTGAAAAGCTCCTTCTGAACTTCAGGTCGGATAAAACACCCGTGTCTAAGTCCACCACCTTTGACGTATACACTTCTTCTGTTGGTCTGGAAGGTCCAACAAAAGAAGAAAGTCGGACTTGGATATGCAACGCAGTGAAATCATGCGACGATAATCCTTTGACATGATCCACGGTTAAAAAGAAGGATAGCTTGCTACCAGCGGGCAATGTTCCAGGCATAGGCGACGATGGTCTCGTAGAAGCAGCAGACCCATTAGCACTGCGGTTTGGAGGTAACGCGACATTGATGACTTTCAAATCCACACGACAAGAGCCAATCGCCTCGGCCGTATATCGACAAAATATTGGTATAGTGGCAGTTGACGACAACTTCCGAGATAACGGTGCCAAAGATATTAGGGCGTTACCTATAAACGAGTATTCCGGAGGCGGTGAATCGTAGAATGGTTCTTCAGCAGCGAGATGGATGGAATAAGCCGGCCTATCAATAAACGCCGTGAGATTTCGCATCTTCTGCAGACGTTGTTGCAGTCGGTCTAAAGACCAAAGATACAGAGCATTATGACGTTTGTCCACAACTTTAATAGCCACGGATGGTTGAGTAGCTGAAGCCAAGACAGGATCAGCAACATCTTCAAACTGATCCAATCCGGCAATCGTTTCATGTGCAGACATGGTCTTGGCCAATGTGCCACCGGTTGCTATCGCGAAGTTGTACACAACGTCCTTTTTCAGCTCTTTACTAAGGAAAGTGTTAGCGTTTATCGACCCATCTCCGGACCAAAAAGAAGCTCACCTTAGGACGTTTGCTTCTTTAACAAAAACAGCATTAGCCAATACAGTCTCCGCCATCGAAAATGACCGATGCGCCCTCCATCGTTCCAAAACTTTTCGAATGAGTCGCAGTTGTTTCCCAGAATAAATTACGGGCTCAAAAGCCACGAGATCAGCAGCATCGACAGCTCCCTGTGCGCGCAACTCCAAAATTCTCTTCATTTGTTTCTGAACTAGATTCAATTGACGCTCCATGTGCTCTTTCTCGGCCAGTACGTCCTCGACTTCGCTTGATTCTGATATAGCCTGCAGCCTGGACTCATACTCAATTTTCTGCGCTTCAAGTTGTCCTTGAAGCTCATTGATCTCTGGACTGGACTGGCTCGCTCCATTGTCGACACTAGTGTCGTCAGTCAAAGCATCATTCGGAATAGGCCGGCCGAATTCGCTCCAAACGTCATCAGCCTGACTGAGACTGCTTTCAGGTCTTGAAGGTTTCGCATTGTGATCTCGTAGTGTCTTCACTTTTGCAATCCTCTCGAAAAGATTGTTCAAGTCTTCGTCAGGTAAACTGTCCAACGCCGGGTCCAAGCCAAGACGTGCGTAAGCCACTTCGCGCTGAGCGTATGTCCAATCAACGTCCCCAACCGAATCTGAAACAGGTGAATCAGGTCTTGTGGGTGCTTGTCCTTCCAAATCGGCCGCCGAAGTGCTCAGGTTCATACTCGACTTGTGTGCGCGGTCCCGTTGTTTTCGAACAGCCTCCGGGTCATTGAACCTGAAGACGTGGTGTTGACCTGACAATTTTTAACTCAGTAAACGGGATCAAAATGAAACGAACGGAACATACCAAGAATAAGACGATACCCCGACCGAAGTTTGTATGGCTAAGAAGACGAATGCAGACAATATTACGTTAGAAAAAACTACGCGTCGCAGTTAATAATTACGAAAGTATTGCTCACCTGTCCAACTGCAACTTGTTTCCCGTTGAGAAGCTACATTCAAAAAAAGTCATGGTAAGTCATAGACACGTAAGCTAATGCTGGTACTGACCGTTGTACTCTCTGCCAAAGACGTCAGTGTCACTTTACCATCCGAATTATCAAAGTAGCAATGTTCTTCCATAATATTATCACCGCTCAATCGGATGGCAGCGGGCTTATCGCTATCTAGTCTTCCGACCTGTGTGCAATGTCAGTATCCGCCTTCACTGCCATCAACAGCCTCTTTACGAACCATGGTCCTGCCTGGGCGAAGTTGATAAACGAGGCATTCACTCATTAGTGGATCTATATCGACGTTGAGTCTTTCAAGCATGGAGGACAAGTGGAAATGCAACTGACCTTCATTCTATATCACAATAATGAATAATGAAAACGGCCGAATTAAACGAGGCACGGTCACAAAATTAAATGAGTGCGGACTCACCAAATTAACCAAATGAGGCATCTAAAAATTACCACGTCACAGGTGAGAAAAAAAAGGAAGAAAACGCGTTTTCCGCGAAACAGTTCTACGTACTTTTTTAGGCGTATGCACGCCAACGTTGTTCTTGTCTACAGTGATGCCTAGTTCTTCTAAAGCTTTCTCCCGTTCTTTATGTACTTCTTGCGTTCGCACCAGTTTCTCCTCCCATGTTTCATTGAGATTCTGCATAAGCTTCTCACTCGCTTCGAGCTGCTCTTGTAATTCAGCTTTCGTGACCTTTTTGATAGTCCCGTCACCGCTCATATAGGTGACTACCTGCTTCTCGGCAGGAACCGTCGGATCCCAAGTGTCACCACCTGAAGAGCCTGAAACACGCACTAAAAGAAGAGATGAGAATAGAAAAGCGGAGTTAGTGATAACAACGACGACAGAATCCGAATGCCTACTTCGAAGCATCTCGAGCTCTTCTTTGAGCTCTCGAACGAGCTTAGCATTCGGATCTTCATTAACAATAGCCTTGTTCTTGATCTTCTTGGCCTATACGTATATGAATGTTATAATGCTTCTTTTTTAATGAAATAATCAAAGATATACCTGATCTGCATATCGCAGCGTACTCAGCGTCTCATCATAATCGGCAGGAGAGATAGCAGCAATCATAGCAGTTTTGGAATTGCCTCCAAGACTATCTTTGAGAAGCCATGTAAGAACCTGTTTAATCGAGCAATTTAGTTCAAAGAGCAAAAGATATACTTTGATAAACTTACGGAATCACGATAAGGAATGAATTCTTCAGCCTTTTTCTTTCCTTTACCCTTTCCGTCATTTTGACTCGCAAGTGCGAGCGCTGATATGACCTTTCCCAGCGTTGTGAGAGATTTGTTGATGTTAGCTCCTTCTTTAAGTCTTTGCCCCGTCGCACCCGTCGAGTTGGCACGTTCGGAGCCGGCAAGATCTACAAGGCTGGGTAGGCAAGAAAGCAAAGAGAACATGGAAAATGTGTAATTAGAGATAAAGAGGCGGCGGTCGTTAAAACTAGAACGCACTTTATACGAGAGACTTTCTCGGTGTCTAGGTTCGTTTCGGGGTCGTGTCGTTTCATTGTCAGGAGAAGGGTGAACACAGCATGTGAACGGGAAGACCTAATAACAAAATTAGGTCGAACACGGAGATTTTGCTTAGAATGGTGAAAGAAAATAAAGATAAGAAAACACGACTACTCACGTCTCGTTCATGTTTGTCGCCGCAACGGTTCTTGCTTTATTACCCTCGTCCATGAGTGTCATCATATCTTCGTAACTGCGAACTACAAGTCTAGATAAATCTTCCACATAAGGACCCAAGCTGGAAAAAGTTTCTTTTGTGTTATAATATGTTCGTAATTGGTGATGGAAACGTCACAAACCTAGGGTGTTCTCGTACTTTGAGATTGCCCTTATTCTTGGGGTTAAGCAGGTCTCGGACCTTTTCATTATATATCTATTAATGAAGAAGTTAAAAATGAGAACGTTGTCGCATGCGGAAGCAAGCGCGTGAGGCTGACCTCGATATAAGATACTTCCACGGTGAACTTGATATTAGAGTCCCTTGCTTCATATGCTTCTGTGCGAACAAAAAGCTCAGCGCATGTGAGAGGTATGATACCCTTGTCTGCTCCATCTGTAAAAGCGGAAACAGATATAAGATTCAACGAAAACTGAGATTCTCTAAGTTCGATTACTCACATCCCATCATACTATATATACGACGCCGTATTTAGAAGAAGTACGAATAGGAAGAATCAAAAGTAATACCTGTAAGATTTACCAGAACCTAAGGAACTCGGTGCGTGTTTAAGTATTCGTATTCAAAGCATAAACAAATGCTAAGCCAAACGTACCTGTCTGACCATCTTGACACGAACAAAAAAAAGGAGAGAGAGAATTTGAACGTCTAGGCTGTCAGGAGATAAAAACAACACTCACAAGCAAGAATACACGTATTAAACCCAGAAAACCCGTGATCTAATAGCTCTTTGCCTAAGTCGTCATACAGCGTTTGCTGACTACAATACTCGGGATCACTTCTATCACCCGCACTCCAGTATGACTTGTCGAAACTGAATGCCATCGTTTTCCGCTCCGATGCACGTCCACCGCTGCTTGTGGCCTGCTCCGAACCAGGTTCGGGAGGATCGATAAATGTCTGGTTTCCTGACATACGAATTAGGGGTTTCGCGCCACGGGCCAGTTCTGTAAACAGGTAATGTATAAGAAAAACGAAATAATTTAGAGAGAGAGAAGTTGTTGAATGGCATAGTCAACATGTAGAGTTGTGACCTGCTCTTTATTACGCGCCATACGAGCGACGAGCGAGAGAAGGGTAAGGGGCGTTAAGGCACTGACCTCGCGCGTTCAAGGGTCTACATCGAACGACGACCTTGATATTGGAGTCTCCGGCGTCGGCCATGATCTACCAAGTGCTGATGACGGGGTAAACGGGGTTGTATTGGAATGTTGAGAAACGAAATTAAAGAGGAAAGGCACGGTGAGGTAGACCTGGTGCGGGAGGTGAGGCCGGAGAAGCCCAAGTTGTGATGATGGCCAGACACAAAGAGAGACCTGAGATAAACTTGTGAGATCGAGGATGAAATAATTCTAGAGATTTTTTTGCTCGGAAGAGATTAGATGTGAGAATTTGCAGAGTATATGGACAGAGCTGTATAATTATTAGTTTTTTTTGAAATTGGAGAAGAGTTTCAATCAGGCTTTTGCGAGTCACACAGCGTATGTCACGCGTTTGCCATGCCAGGTGGTTTTGCCTGTGGTTGCGACTCCGCCTTCGAACATGTGGTCCGAAAGCGTTTGCTTGGTTTCCATGGCTTCGATGGGGTTTCGCGATATTGTTTTTTTTTGCGGGTCTGATTTTCACCTAAAGACGTTTCTTCATGAAACAAGTCGCATCAACGGTAGAAGCTGGTAGAAGTCTTCCGCAGAAAACCCCAAAAAATCTCATCAAATCTATTTAACGTGCGCGCGCGACCTCATTAGTACGTTTACTCTTGGGTTAATTGGATCTGATTTTACGCTCAAATTTACTTGCAGGGAGATGCACAGAAATGACCAGTCTTTGATGATTGAAATTTCGCATCTTTGGATGAGAAGCTCGGAGAGATGTTTTTTTTCCAAATCATTAGTCAAGTGAGCTCAAGTGCGGCGATTGCTCTCTTGTCATCACAAACTATAATACTCATGCGAATCGGCGTTTGGGGATTAATTTGGGGAGTACCAACTGTATCGTTCAAAGTGGAAGGATACTTTTCACTAATTCTTAGGTTTGTTTACTGATTTGCATGCAAACTATGGTAAAAACATCACACCGTTCTGGATTCAAATATGAAAAGAAGGTCCATGGAATTGGGTTAAGCGTAAAATGAATGTCCGACAAGAGTTCCTGGAGCATCAGAATTATCCAAAAAGTTCCCAGAGAAGTTGGAATGCCGATTCCATATCTACAAGATTCGGACCCCAAAATTGGGCTAGCCTGATAATGCATTTTCGCGATGAGAAAAGCACTTTTTAAAGAATGAATTGGTGAGTGGAGTACTTGGACGGTGAAGAACGTATTTTTCGTCATGTCATGTCGAGAATCCCTTCCCAGGCCTACTTATTTCTCACCAAAAACTTCCAAAGTCTGTCGGGGATGCACAATTCTGGCTGTCTTGGGAGACTTTCTCAGAGATCTGAAACAAAAAGTCAAACGTTCACTTTGATACATAAAACCAAATTTGCCTTTTGACACTACGCCCTGAATTTAGTTTGATACGCTCGGAGTGAATAAGTGTGTGGAGTTTATATCAATTGACCGTAAATATACACTCAACGAAGATATAAGGCGGGATGGGCACCAACCTGTCAAAGATCGGCTCGTCATTAATTGGGATTGACACAGAAAAACCAGACACATCAAAAAATCAAAAAGCGAGGACAGGATCAACTGGCACCGTCAATCGCACCATTGATACATCAGTTGATTGTTTATTTGTACACCCAAGTATTCCATTGACAATTTCGAAAACAAAAAGAATAAAGCTATGATGAGTGTGCGCAAGGGGTAATAATGCATGTGTTTTATTTTTGACTCAGAAGGTGTGTGCGTAACATATTGCTATGCCGTAAGATGAGCTCCGGTGTGCTTGCAGGCTAGCAGGTGTGCGGAGGCAGTGCAAGTAATGTACGTAAGTACAAAGCATGAAACGTGGAGTCTGACAGCCTGATGCTACCCATACGTGTATATGTCATATATACCGGGACAGCAATTTGCTTTAATGTATGATGCCCGGACAGAAAATGCAGATTCCGCCACGTAATTGCATTGTAGTATTATAGAAGATCAAAGTCATCCAGCTAAACAAATTGTCAGTATGCGTAGAAACAAATAGATGACTGCGCACTTCATCATTGTACTGCATAACTGTGCGTTTGAGTTTAGAGGTATCTACCCATGTTACGAAATCTTCCATGTGTCTGGTAGCAAGGCAAGGTCAACAGGACAGCCAGTAGTATGAATCACGACATAACCTGCCTTGTAACCAGATATGCAGGGTCGGTAATGGTATCGGGACCAACGCGAACATGGCCTTGTTCGATGAACTTTACGGCCTGCAAAAGAACATTTTACAATTCAGTCATAATGAGATGGCAACGGAAGGGGGGGGCTTGAAACCTTACTGTACTAACGGTTTCCGCCATTTTAAGGACACACATTACAACAGCAAGACGCCGTCTGCAAAACGCTGCAACGGTGACTTTATTCTCCACGTCGCTCAATTTGGTCGCGGTGTTAATAACTCCCATATCGTAGAGTTTCGAAAGGAGTTGGGCTTCCATTTTGGCGCGGAAGGGGTCTTCTGCTGGAAGGGAAGAAAGACGGTAGGCATATTGACGGAGGGAGCCGCACAACTTGTTGTATCTACAAACATTTATCTTTCAACGAACGATAAAAAGCGATGCTATTTGTTTGGCTTACTTGTGATAATCTTCTCTGTTTTGAATATGATAGCGCCGCATGACTTTAACTTCGCGCTGGTCGCCATCTTGTTTCCACTGCAAGTCTGGTGTCAGTGCGGAAATTAAAACGCCGGAAAAGTGTTGACTCACGTTGAGAAAGTCGACTTTTTTGAGTAATTTTTGCTCGTGATATTTGAGTTGACGCATTGCAGCCTAGCAAACAAAAATAGAGAGAGAAGCTCAAAAAAAAAACGGTCGGAATGCGTCAGAACTGGCCAAAATGAAAAGAAAAGAAAAAAAAAGATGGCGGTGCCGATGCTTACGTCACCGCCGATGATCAATGGAATAGGTCAAAGGGGAATCTGGACGATATTAGATGCCGTCAAATTCGAAGCTGTGTGACCTTATGTGACACCGGTGTGTGACACAACACCGTCACACTCTGCCACGGTCGTTCAATCCCACTCTTTGGGAGTGTCTGCAGCTCTGAGCAAGTTCAGTCCAGTTTGGTGTTGGACACACAGCAGCACCACATTTTATTATTAACATTTGCTGCAATTTTCAATTCCGTCGGCGTTGCTTTTTTGGTTTCTATTTTCTATTTTTCTCCCACTTTTTTCTTTTTCTTTTTTTCCTTTTTTCCTATTTCCTCCCTTCCCTGCTCTCCTGACACGCGCTCTGCGTCATCAACTCTCTCCGCTCCGTGGTTGTCGTCGTTGTCGTCGTCGATCTCCCCCTCTTCATATTCTTTCCGAAATTCTGCTTTTTGCGTCGGCTGTTGTCTCGTGTCGTCGTCTCGCTGCTCCTCCATCGTTCAGCTCGCAATCTCGATCCCTTCGCCCAAGTGTCTGTCTACCTCGCTACTCCCTTGGCTCCCATCAAACCCTCGCTTGCCACATTTCACTACAACGGTAGCAGCGACGACTCCTTTTAAGCCTCACGCCTCTCCTCTCTCTCCTATTCGTTTATCACATAAAGTGATATTCAAAGTTACTTCCAGCGGACTACTTTTGATGTAAGTTCATCATTGATTGTTCTGCGTTGGCCGTCTTCTTTTCTCATGCCCGTGTTCGTAAGACTGCTTTCGATCCGCATTCCCAACAACATCAGCGGTCGTTTTTATAGTAGCTCTAGGGTATAGTACTCTATTAATTGTATTATTGTTTTTCGAAACATTTAGCGTGACTGTCCAATTTGATTAGGGTCCTCCGTTGGCGCTGAATTTGACTCGGCCATTGATCAACCCCCCTCCTCTCTCCTTCCAACTTGGCTCATCCGTGCTTTTTTTTCCCAAAAAAATTTTTTTTGACCACTTGCTTCTTACCGACTACCGACTATTCCCCATTACTGCAACAATTACCGTGAGCAGCGTTGAGCCATTGTCGTTCGTCGATGCTCAACCTGTATAACGGAGCAACTCAATTAGGGATACAACATCAGCATCAGCAGCCGCAAATTCAACCACCTCAGTTGCCACAACCATCGTCAGCACAAGGTACGCAATTCGCTCCTTTTCCCGCTTTCAAACCCCCTTCTAAATATTTATTTATTTATTTATTCATTAATAAAAGGAATCATGTCAATGTCGATGTCAGGTCAACAGCCACAACCTCAAGGCCAAAACATACCGTCGAATATGCAGAATCCGCATCCAATACCGCAACTTCCCCATGGCCACATACAATCACAAAGAGGGGTAATGATGACTCCTCAACACCCCCATCAACAGCCGCGCGGATTTCCTCCGGGATCCGGCTCGGGTCTCATGCCGAATTCAAATACGAATCCTAACGTTGCTGCTGGTGCCGCCGCCGCCGCTATGTATCCACACGGACCACCTCTCCCACAAGGCGCACGGCGAATCCCAAATGCGCCGGGTTCGGGTGGTTCTAATCCACAATTACCGACATCCATGATGGGCGGCGGCGGTATGATGGGTCTTCAGATGCCCATGCAGCAACATCCTCACCCACAAGGTCACCCGCATATCCCTCAGCACGGTATACCCCCAAATCAGCAATTGCAATCTCACCTGAATTCCCAACAACAGCAACAGCAGCACCAGCACCAGCAACAACAACAACATCAGCAGCAGCAGCACCAACAGCAGCTACAGCAACAACAACAACAACACATGCAGCAGCAGCAACAACAACCGCCTCAACAACCTCCTCACCTCTCACACCAGGGTCAACCGCCCCATCTGGGACAACAAAATATGAATAATATGAATCTCAATAATCCCTTGCAACATAATCATCAGGCTCCAACACAGCAATCCAATCCTGGCTTACCGCCTAGTATAACCGGTCCATTGCATCAGGGTGGTCCGAACGCTCGAATGTTGGCAAATCACGGGCCGCCGCCTGGCGGTGGTGGCGGTGGTGGTGGTGGTGGTGGAGCTGGTCAAGGTGGATCTGGAGGCGTGAGTGACATAGGAATGGGGGGTATGGGTATGCCTTCAATCAATATGAACGGGTTTAATATTCCAATTGGGATGGGTCGTGGTCAACAACATCCATCTCAACTTGGTTCTCAGACTATCAGTGGGATGACTATGCCTTCTGTTATGGGTCGTGGTGGCGGTGGCGGTGCAGGTGCGGGAGGTGGGCCACCCCCGGGAATAACGATGATGAATATGGGAATTGGGGGTATGTCTCAACAACCAGGGCAGGGTCTTCCTCCAGGTGTCGGAACCGGCCTTCCGCATCGCGCTCAATCTCAACCTCAGTCACTTCAGCAACAACAACAGCAGCAACAACAGCAACAGCAACAACAGCAGCAGGCTTCTCAAAATTCACCGTTTGGTATTGCTGGAGCTCAACCACGGCCGCCGTCATCACAACAGCATCAGAATAATAATAATCCAGGTAATCCACAACAACAACAACAACAGCCGAATCAACCGTCATCGTCGTCTTTAGGATTTCAACCACCAGGACACGGGAATCTTCACACACCTGTTCCTCCGAATGCCGCTTCCAGCAACGCGCCTTCACCGAATCGAACAGCCGGCGGCGGTCCTATGGGTGTGGGTGGCGTTCGAGGGCAGCCTGGTCAACCTCAGCAGGTTGTTGGGCAAACTGTACAAGGGATGCAACATGGTCAAGCGCAAGGTCCCGGTCAGAGGTTAGCTACGGGACCGACGAGTGATATGATGAATCAGTTTGAGCAGTTGCAACAACAGCATCAGCAGGAAGAGCGGCGGCAGCAGATGATGATGAGTATGGGAGGTGGTGCTTTTGGTGGAGGTGGAGGTGGAGGCGGTGGAGGGACAGGTCAACCCGGAGGTGGAGGCGCAGGAGGAGGAGGACCTGGAGGAGGTGTTGGTGTTGGTGTACCTCGGATTGGTCAACATCCGAATGGAGGATTTTTGATTCCAGAACCTCACGCTTACCAGTCGAATCTTCCGGGAGGACCTGGTGGTGGCGGTGTTGGCGGTGGTGTTGGAGGTGGTGCGCCTGGAACTGGTCCGAACGCTGGGTTAGTAGGTATGCATTCTCAAGTTCCGAAACCTAATCCGCATGGGGGACCGTCTGTCGGTCCTAACGCTGCGTCTCCATTTACGACGATCCCGCATCCTCCTCAGCCTGGACAGAGACATCTTCCTCAAGGACTTCAACAGCAGCAGCAGCAACAGCAACAGCAGCAGCAATTACAACAGCATCAGCATCCGAATCTCGGTCTTGGACCTAATGGTATGATGCATATGAGCGGAGGCGGTCCTCAGATTGGACAACAGCAGCAACAACAACAATCTCAACCAGATCAATCACATCCTCATCCTCATCAACAACATCAGCATCCACATCCGTCAACACCTCACCTAGGAAATTCGGGTCCTAATATGCAGCGCGGTGGTGCTGGACCTCCTCATCCAACACAGCAAACTCACGGTCAATTACTTCATGGACATGGAGGACCACCACCACCGCCACCGCCACATTCGCATCCGCATCCTCATTCACATCCACACCCGCATTCGCAGTTATCGGGTACACCGGGAGCATCCGCGGGGTCGACTCCGAATGCTAATAATCCCAATGCCAATAATGCTCGAACGACAACCCCCGGAAATGGGATGGGACCTGGTCCTACTTCTGTTATGATCCCTCATCCCGGTGCTGGTCCGAGTCCTTCGAATGTGAATGTCGGACCTACTGGTGGTGGTGGACCAGGTGGACGTAATCCTCCCAATCGTGTAGGTGTAGGTATGACTGGCGGTATTCCTCCTAATATGGGTGTGGGCGTACCAATGAATATAGGAATGGGTTCGATGTTTGGACCGCCTGGTGGTGTTGGTGGTGGTGTTGGTGGTATTGGCGGTGGTGGTGGTGGTGGTCCCGGGGCTTCTGGGCCTGGTGGTCATCCAGATCAGGTTCAGACGCGGGGTCATACCCCGAATCCAAGCGTTACACGAAGTCCAACCGCTCCTTTGATGACTCAAAGTCCGCATCAAGTACACCAAGCTCCGACACCGAACCAAGGACCTGGAGGAGGAGGAGGAGGAGTTGGAGGACCGGGTCATTCGCGAACGACACCTCGTCCACCATCACGACATCATCTTCAGACCCCTCATTCGAGTCCTAACGTTCTTCCACACCATACTGGTGGTGGTGGTCCCGTTTCGATGGGTATGGGTATGGGTATGGGTCGCGGCGGTGGTCCTCCTGGAGTAGTAGGAGGGCCTCTTCCTCTTCCTATACCCGGAGCTGGTCCTGGGCCTCATCCACCTGCAAATCCGTCTATGGCTTCTTCGTCGACAAGTCCGCAGATTAGGAGAACGAGTTTACCGCCGGGTGTTATTAGTGATGGTGTTGGTGTTGGTGGTGGTGGTGGTCCGCTTGGACCTCCGGGAGCGATAACGACTGGACCCGGTGGTGGTATGCCTCCTCATCCTCCTGCTGGATTGATCAGGCCTGCATTAGCCCCGTAAGAATCATTTTAGATTTGTTTTACGACGTTATTTTAACTTTCTTTCTTTTTTAATTGTAGTCCCCCGGTTGTTGGTAGTGGTCAAGGATTGATGCGCGTTTTGAGTTTTAGTGGAGCGATGAGTGCGGAAGGTGACGAGGTATGGTGTTGCATTTACTTGCTTTTCAAGATAGCATGGTGTCATTCTAATTTGTGTTTCGATATGTTTACAGCGACAGTCTCGGACTTATTGGAATAAGCTTGTGAATGAATACTTTTCACCTCATTCGTCGTGGAAGTTGACGTTGTGGAGGGATAATGAAAAGAGGGAGGCCAAGTTATTCGGTAAGTAATTCGCTCAAAATGCTCTATTCCATTAACTCAAAGAACAATTTTTGTCATATTTGTATAGAAATTTGCCCTGAGATTATAGCGATGTTTTTGACAGTCTCTTCTCAAGCCGGAGTAAAGTCGATGAACTTTGTGTTAGATAATGTACAAGAGCGACCGATTCAATGGGGTGCTAGTATCGTCGAGTGTTCGCAAGCTCGATGGATATGGAGGTTTACAGACGGACACACTGTTGTTCTGAAGGGAACATTTTCAGCTCAAGTTTCTGCGTATTATAATCCTGCTTCCGCAGTGGGAGGAGGAGGAGGCGGTGTTGGTGGGTCAAATGCCATGAATGGCCCACCCGGTGCAAATGCTACTAATAATGCGGCTAATGGTATGAGTGGGCCGACGCCGGGTACGCCAGGAACGCCACATTCACCACATATACCTCCACCGCCTGTTCCGGGACAGCAACCTATATCTCAGCAGCCGAACCAACCTCCATACATCTTGAAGTTCGATTCAATGGTCTTTGACTCGTTCCTTCACGACAGACTTCTCAACGTAGAATCAATCGTAGGCTTGCGGATACCTTATTTGTCGTCGTCTCTCGCTTTGACTGCTGGAAATGCCGGGTTATCGGATAGTCCTCGTACACAGGGACAGAAGACGACGCCTGCGACGACAACGCAGGGATCGCCTGATATTGCGCCCGCCTCTACGTCTTCGTCGGCGTCTGGCTCTGGAACGGCTGGTCATAATAATTCTGGACCGTTTAATGGGGGTAACGTTAACGTTAAGATGGAGGAATTTCATGGTCACGGGTTGGGTGGTGTTGGTCAGGGATCTAGTTCGCTATCGCAAGGCGGTCAAGGTTCCCAACCGTATTCGCAGGGGCAGATGACGCAGAGTCCTGTTATCAATATAGGTGGTGGAAATGGTGCTGTTGAAGAACGGTTTGTGATAGAGCAAGCCGTTATTCCTGCTGAACCTATCAATGCCTTTGGGATTCCACAAGCGTCGATGAGGTGTTTAGAGGTCAGTTTCTTTTATACATATCGGCGTGGAATAATAATATCGTTGCTCAAATTATCGTCATTAGCTCGCTGAAAATGTTGGTCAGATGACGGAGATATTTCGATTCTCCCGGGAACGTGATTTGGGTGCTATAGGTTCGTTTTCCTCCTCGCGTGTTTTTTTGTTCTCATCATATAATGTTCTCATCAACTTTTTGTCTTGCAGATGCTCTTCAAGCACTCGCCAATCAGATTAAAGTGCAGTACAGCATCGGTCCCAATTCGATGCCAGGTGGTGCTATGAACTTTATGGGTGGAGGACCAATTGGTGGAAATGGAGGTTCGATGTGGGTTAATGGTCCGGGTGGACAGCATCCTGCCTCTTCTTCCTTAGGCCCTGGTGGTGGTGGTGGAGGACAAGGACAACCTCCACAATCGTACGGATATCCACAGGGTTTGTACGGACTTGGTCCATCGCAAGGCGCTCCTCCGCCTCCTGCTCCGCTATCTGGGATCCCGCCAAACCAAGGACAGTCGCAACCTCAAAACCAACCTCAACAGCTTCCTCAACAAAACCAATTCCAATCTCAGTCTCAAGCACACACTCCACAATCAGCACAGCATACACCGCAAATGGCACATCTCACTAAGCCTCTTGGACACGTTACCCCTCAGACTCAAAATCCCATTCAGAATCCCACTATGAATCGATCACCTCGTGCACAGGCTCCATCGACGCCTTCGAAAAGTGCTAACGCTGGGAGTTCGACAAATGCAAGTGGAGGAGGGAATGGTATCAAGACCAGCGGCGGAGGCTCTGCGACCGGTGCAAGTGAAGGAACTAGTGGATCGGGACCGACTGCTATGAAGCGCAAGGCTCCAGATGCGAGTAATCATACAATTGGACAAGGTGACTCCCAACCTCCTCCGGCCAAGAGGGTCACAAGAAGGAAGTCAAAAGCTGGATAAACAGGGAAAAAAGGATACGGATAATTCTCCTTTTTCTTCTTCATGTCGATGTCGCCTTAATTTTCATTCCACCCGCATTGAAGACATTCAGAGAGGGGTTTATTTTCGTCGGCTATCCCCAACTTTGTTGTTTATTATTATTATTTTCCTCCTTCAAGCCATATTATTCTCTTTTTCTGTCTCAACCTGCGTTATACTTTTTCTGGCTTACATTCGTCGTCGACATCCTTATTCTTCTTCCTCCTTTTCCTTGCGGAGAAAACCAGCTATTACCTTGACGTTCCATTGATTACGACTTCATCAAGTATTGAGGCCCTATGTTACCCAGCATGAAGTAACGTCTGGCAAGCTACAGAACAATCATCGCAGCGATCCCATTGAAGGCTAGACAGCCACGACCCGGGTTCCGACCAATGCGGACACGGCTATTGACTCATGGATTTCGAAAAATGCAATATCATTTTTTCATATTTTTGTTTCATGTAAACTTTTCTTATACCCTTGCATTACTTACATACAACAGCATTACTACTTCGCATATCAACATATCGCATTTCAAACTTCCTATATCGTATCCTGTAATTTCGCAATCCTGTCATCTTTTTTTGTTTTTATTTTTTTTTCATAAGAGTCATGTATCGCTTTTCTTCTTCTTCTTTGCATTCGAAGTCCTAGTCTCATGCCGTTTCGTCCATCGTTGGATCAGTCCCTCGTTTGTCCGCTCTTCCCTTCCGCCCGCCCGCGTTCCCAGACCCTTCACGGTTTGTCCCGCACCTCTTATACCTCTCCTGCCCAACCGCGACAGTTCCCTCCTATCATTGATATGGCAACTGGCGAACAGCTTGCGCAGTCGTGCTTCAAAATCGCGCGAGTCCTCGATGCTTTCCTCTTTCGCTTTCATCTGCACCACTGATAGACGCCAATTTCTCTTCTCTTCGCACCCGTTATTTCCCTACTCAACAAAACCCTGCCATACAGGACGGGTCCTACTGTAGCCCTTATGTTCCTTTTCCTTAATTCCCGCGCATTGTCTATTATCTGTCCTACCTGTTCTCTATCTCGCTTTCTATATCTTCTTATCTGTGCCTGTTATATCACTATTTCTGATTCTGATTCTGTTTGTTTAATTTCACATTTGTCATTTTCTCATTTCTCATATATCTTGTAATCTGTATTATGGTCGGATTATTTCTCTGCAATGCAACTCTCGTACTTATAAGAAAAAGATATTCTTCTATGGTAGCGAAGGGTAGCGAATGAATGATCATCGATCACCGGCGATTGTATTTTTTGAAGAAAAAAGTAATACTACCACGTAAGGAAATCCGTGATTTCTCACACATACATAACATCATCCGTGCATACTTTAAAAATACAAGCAGCATATATATTCATTACTAAGTATAGAATTGAGTTGAGATGCGACTAAACAAGTAATACGTACACATACGTATTATGAAGCTCCGAATAGTAAATGGGTGTCGATACTACCGATGTAGAGAAATAGAGGATGGTGTAAAAAGACAATAACAAAACATGAGTTGAATACCAGATACAACTGGTAAAGTGTGAGAGAATGTGGAGATGCAAAAGCCGCAAGAATTGGAATGTACATGCAATGATCGAGGCCGAAAAATATGTGAATGCATGGGGGTTGTAGGATGATGAGAGAGGAGGAAATGCGTAAGTTAAAGCGGAAAAAATAAACGAATTAGGAAAGATCATTCTAAAGCGATTTTTACCCAACAAATATTTATAATGAAACCCGGGCAGCAGTGGACGACAACACTGCTCAATCCAATTACATCATGGCAACTCGTGCAGAAAGTCGCATTGATCACCATACCGGCATCTTGGCGAAAAAGAATTTGAATAAAAAAATACTACAAGACAATAGTAGTAAACTTTAACTCACCTTCCATTTGCAAAAAAGGTGCATAATTTCCGCTTTGTATGTTTAAATCCACCACCTCCACGTCCAGCTCCGGCTCCGGTTCCTCTTCCGCCCTTTCCGCCTCCACGCCCACCGCGCCAGGAATGTTCGGACGATGCGTCCCAATTTCTCGACCGAGGTCCTGACATGCCATCGTCATCATACTGTCCTAATGACGCATAATCTCCATATTGCGACGATGCTGACCCTCCGCCATTCCACGAATTCTCATCAATCATGAGTCCAGAAGTAGCGGAAGCAGAATTACTGGGCGCTTGCGAGGCGCCATTTCCATATCCATATGCATTATTAATTGATGACGATGCCGATGCCGACGTTGATGATAATGTAGAAGATAAATTAGGATGTTGAGCAACGAGTTGAGCAATTAAATTGATGTCCAACCCTAGTTGTTTAAGGTCAACAGTCGGCTGCATCGATGCCGCTGTCACAGCAGCTGCGCCGTGCGAATTCACAGCTATGTCATTACTGCCCGACGACGCGGCGATGCCCGACAAGGCGTCAGCGCCAAGCCCTCCCTCGCCATTATTCCCGCCGCCAGATAATCCCGCCGCTAGCTGGCTTATTAGACCTTGCACGCTCAGCGTAGACATCGCCGACGCCCCATCAACACCAGCGCCGATGCCACCAACTCCATTTCCACCCACAAGTCCTCCTAACAGCCCAACTGCAGGTGCGCCATGTCCCCGATCCAGCGTTAATTCTCGCACCTCGTTCCCGGACAGCATGTATTTCACATTTATGTCCACTTCGTCGTCAGGAATTGGGTTTGCTAGCTCTGCAGGCGATTCCGGTATCTGCGAAGGCATGTAAAGTGCATTTAATGCAGACTTTTCCCGTTCTTCTTGTATCAGCTTTTCTTGGCTGTGCTGCCCTTTCGGCGTTTCAAACCCACTTGGTGTATCCAGTACTATAAATAGTTTATTTTGTTTAGATATGAGATGTCGTAATGGAAGGGGAAGAGTAACATAAGACACATACGTAACGGTTCCATCCAATCTATTTGCTCTTCAAATATGTGTTTATGCATGGCAGCGCCTTCGTCTCGGTCTAAGTCTCGGACATTATGATATACACCCTATTGTCCATTTGCAAAGCAAACAAGAAAAAATAATAAAGCATTATTGAGATTACGTTCTTGTAAGGAGAAGAAAAAAGAAAATGGAGATAAAGGATCAGGTTATCCATGCTCATGCATGGACCACCATTCTTTATGAAAATACAGCTTACATTCGCGCCCATACCACCATCATCATAAATCGCTGGTTCAATATACTTAATTTGCACAAGATCTTTCTCGGCCTTGAAAGAAACTTTCTTTACTTTCTTCCCTGTTGCTGTTGTTATACTAGTCGCCCCAACGGTCGCTGATCCCTCCGTAGTAATCACCATTGCATCACTATTCTCAGTCGCTATTGTTGTCATCGTACCCGAGGCTCCCCCTTGCGATCCCTGCATCTGAGCGGCATGAGCCGCGTTTGCAGCAGCAACAGCAGCAGAGGGAGTTGGTGAGTTCCTCGCCTTCGTCATCGCCGCCAATGCATCCTTAAACGGATCCACCGAAGATGGTTGCGCCACGTTGGAATCAACTCCTTCCTTTTTCACGGTCGGCGGTGCTTTCTTGAAATTGGGTAGTTTGGGCTTGGGTTTCGGGGCAGAAAAAAATGACGAATCTGATTTTGAATCTCGAACAGTCGTAGTCGATGACGTTAGAGTGGTCGTTGTTGACCCTTTAGCTGTCGTACTCATCGCTCCAACTTCCTTTTTGACAACGATTGGTTTTGCACCACTTCCAGCCGCTGACTTTGATAGCATCAGTTTCTTCATAGCAGGCGCTGCTTTGTTGCCCGCAGCGTCTTCTAGCTTCCTCTTTTGGCTTTAAAGAAATACTTAGTAGTTCATTCCAATTTCGGAAACAACCAAACTTACCTTCTGCATTCTTCGCTCCATCAACTTTTTCACCCCATTTTCGAGCGATGATTTTTCAGCGGGTTTAACGAGCGACCGCCATCGATTCTCGAGATTCGAAGCCATATCCTTGACAGCTGAATTATTGTAAAACAGAAACATAAAAAAGGGGAAAAATGCATAAAGTTAGATACATGTGTTTCAAACGTAAGCAATAAAATGAGAAGGAAAAAAATTCGCAAGAAAATTAAAGCCCTTCCTTGGAGATGAGCTCAAGATCAGAGGCGAGAACGTGGTTACATAAGTAATTTTTGAAGGCAGACATGTGTCGCTCTCCAGGAATAAAATTTGCCACTTTGCGTTAAGTTGGACTCTGACAAGCAAGCTCCCGCGCTTAATAAATCATAACCACATCGCCTCGATTTAAGCGAAAACATGTCCAGATAATGGATTTCATTTTTTTTAAATTGAAAAAATAAATAACCCACCTGAACTTGCGGAATTCTCCTTTAATTTAACAATGACCTTGCCAATTTTGGAGGATAGCAGCGATTCAACTGTTAGAGGTAGCCGGTCTATAACCTAAATGCAATAAAGTCAAAATAGTGCGTAATTACATTGGAACACGTTAGGTATCGAAAGAGGACGCACGTGAAGCAAAGGCATGACAGTCTCTTCCCATTCATTATTTTTGCTCATTGCGTTTTTCAACCACTCGCGAATAATATCCATTGCTTCTGTATTCTGGGCCCATGCTTGATAAAAGTCATTCCCCGCACAGTCTCTAATCTTAGAGAGAACCTGTAATCGCATTGGTAACTCGACTTCGGTCGCTCCCATCGTTACGATAGTCCGCACAATCTGATTAGGTGAGACGAGAGTTTTCGCGGACAGTAAACCATTGAGGACACTGGATAGCGCAGATCGTGGAACGACTCCAGTTTGGGAAGATGAGCTACTTGACTGTTGAAGCTGCGCTGATGTTAGTTGATTAGAGGGTTGTGTCTGGGCTGATGACAACGATGATGACGCCGAAGAGAAAGGGGGATTTGCCGATGCGAGTGTAGATGATGAGGAAGTATGCAATAAAGATGGATTAAGAGATAATGTCTGTGTATAAGGATAAAATGCAGTTGGAGAATAACTATTGGTTGCGTAGTTCGCAAGCATTAACGTAGGGCTGAATATAGAAGCAACGTTAATTATGATGTAGCAAAAAAGACGAAAAGCGTCACATACTCAATTGTTAATTGTGATTGTTGTTGAGGTTGCTGTTGTTGCTGCAGATAAGCGGACGTATGCGATAACTGATGTTGCTGTGACGACGGTGGTGTTGGTGTTGGACTATGACTGTGCTGTAAGTGGGGACTCTGCATAACTTGCATTTGAATCTGCTGAGTTTGATATGGATGTTGAGATTGCTGCTGTTGATGCATCATAGCGGGAGAGTGTAGCTGCTGTTGCTGTTGCTGTTGTTGTTGTTGTTGTTGTTGTTGCTGCTGCTGTTGAGATAAAACTGACGACTGCTGCTGCTGGGACGCTGACGAGCCTGACGATGCGGTAGTATTAGAACTAGAAGCAGCTGTAGATGGATTTGAAGAAGAGGTTGATTGGCTGCTTGTTGCGCCGTTCAAGGAGGAGTAAGACGATATCGGAACCGGCCAATGTTGAGAAGTGGAACCAGATGAAGACGTCGCGGAGGTGGTGGATAGGGACGAATAGGGTGAGAGACTGAAATTATAGGCCGAGTATGGAAATGGGGAAAGAGTATAGTAGGGATGTGGATGTGATACGGGCATGGTATGGTGTGCCTGTGAATGCTGGTGTGATAGTGTGTGTTGGTGTGAATGCCCGTGAGTATGCGAGTGGACTGAGGACGACATGGACGAAGAAGTAGAGACTGGGACGAGAAAGAAAACGAGATACTTAGATTTACTCCGAGATGTGAAAGAAAACAAACAACATACCACCAACGTCGTCTGCTGAACCGAGCATGGAAACATCAATATCAACCGACCCCGGCGTATCCGTCGATATCCGTTGTTGAGCCGTGGGTGTCCGTTCATCGTGATGATGAAGGTGATGGTCTTGCATTTGCAGCGAGGGGTGCCATCCGTTAGAGGTGGTGTTGGGGGATGTGGCTGAGGTGACGGGCCCGGCGGCTGTTGAAATAGATGAAAATGCGCCAAAATCCATATCTTTTCTTCTTCTTCTGCTTCTCTCAATGAGGCTGCGGATTAGAGAATACTGAGACTTTTGCAGTCGTTGCCTTCCTCGAAACGTCGGTCGGCGAAGGTGCGTGTAGTCTTTTCGCCTCGCAGTGTAATTCGTTCGCTTCGCTCGGATGCGTGATATAATGGGGGAAGGATGATAAATCTTTCGACTCGTTTTTCGGGCAAAAGCGAATTTCTTTTCTCTTTCTTTTTCTGTTTTAACTGGATTATTTTCAAGCACTAGCTGGGAACCGAATAATCGATTACCAGTTTTAAAGAGGGAGAGACCGACAGAAAATCTGCCTCCCTTTTTACTCCCTTTTTACACGATTAAAAAAGTTAGTTTTTTGACTGAACTGATCCAAATTACTGCGTTCTGGATATTCGCTTTGAACAGCAAAGCACCCGAACACACGAAATTTCAAAACAATTGAGCGGTGTGTGTCTCTAGTCTAGGGAAATTTTCGAGGGAGATGACGGTTTTGAAACAAAAACGCTAAGCCGCTTGAATGTAAGCTCCGCTTGAAAAGGAAGAATTCGGCTCTTGCGGCACTCGGCCGGGGCGGCTGTTCAGGGTTGCCTTTTAGGCTACGCACACATAAGCAAATCAATGCAATCAAATAATAGTTGCTTGTGTTTATTTTTACTAGACTCAATACATAGCACCAAATACTGGTACATATATTGATAACAATACGTTATATTGCTTTGAAACAAATATAATCGGGACTACAATTTGTTATAAACCCCGCTACAAATTTTTTGTAGTCCGGATAGCGAGTCCATTAAACCACGACTGGACTTTCCTTAAACTCCCTCGTATTAAGGACAAATTCTGCTTCACTGTATAAATACGCCCCTCTTTCACTACACCTCTCCAAGTTCGTGAACCATGGCTCCCACAACCAATGGCTCAATATCGTCGCAGTTCGAGCAACAACAGCGAGAAGTATGTGTCTCAGTCTCTTCCTCCCTCCGTTGCAAGCCTTCATCTATAAAAAAATTTTTTCCTTCTTCTAGGTTGTCAATACATTTGCGCGCGCCGCAATTGCCATGCGCGACGCCGCCAGAGTCGCTGAAGAATTTTCCAACTGGTTTGCGCGTGTGAATGACATGAAAAGCATTCCCCCGCCGCCGTCCTCCAGCTTTGGATCTGCGCCATCGCCTCCCTTCGATGCTCCCGCAGGGAGTAAGAAGCGTAAAGCTGGCAAAGAGGCTTCTCCGCCATTAGTAGACGAAAATGGCAAGAAAAAACGCGTGGTAAAGGAAAAAAAGGCACGCGACAAGGACGCTCCCAAACGTCCTGCCTCCGCTTATTTACTTTTCCAAAACGAAGTCCGAAAAGATGTTAAAAATGAGCATCCGAATATGAACAATCAGGAGCTACTGAACGAAGTGAGTAGGCTCTGGAGTGCCGTTTCTGAAAAGGAGAAGGAGGTACGTTGATCTTTTTGTACAGCCTGAATCTGAGAAATTCATTTTTCCCTTTCAAGATGTATGTTGAACGCCACGAAGCCCTGAAGTCTAAATACGACAAAGAAAAGGCGGAATATGATGCGAAACATGGTATCGTTCAGGAGGAGAAGAAAGACGGAAGATCCAAGAAGTCAGCGAAAAAAGTGCGTGTTTCTTTCCTTCTGTGCCACCTCATTTTGTACTCACTCTCCTTGATAGCCAACTCCTCTCAAAGAAGATACATCTAACGCTTCTCGGACCAAACGCGCGGCCTCCGATGACTCGGAACCAGTGTCTCCTCCAGAGGAGGAAGAGGATGAGCCTGAACCAGAAGAAGCTGAGCTCGAGGCTCAGATGACTGAAGAGGAAGAAGAGGAGGGTGAGGAAGAGGGGAAGGGTGCAGGTGATTCTGATGTAGAGTCCGAGCAAGAAACTGAGCCCGAGCCGCCGAAGAAGAAAACAAAGGTAGATGATGACCAATCGAGTTCGCGGAAGAATCTTTCCGCAGTCAAAGAGAAAGAAAAGGACAAGAAATCTAAACCAACACGAGGGAAAAAATAGGGGAAAGAAGGTTTCCAATTTCATATTGGGTGCGAGTCGAAGTGAAGAGAGATAGTGTGCTTGCTCTCTTCTTGCAGTTTTGTGAACTGCTTCATCTTCTTGATAACAAAATTACTATACTGACTCTGAGATCTGATTAATTAGAATTCTAAGTATGATACATCTATTTTCGTATAAAAATGTACGTGTTTATCAACATCGTCGTCAATCTATTGGTTCGGATCTAACATGGAGCCTGACTATTGATTATTTTTCTTAATAAAAACTAATATACTTATACATACGCCTTCAAAATTCCGCTATATACGATAACCGCTTATTCGGGAAAAGCCAGGGTTAACGGCTGGCTAGACCCTCCGCAAGTTCAACGTTCATCGTTCGCCAATATATCCACTTTCAAATAGGCGTGCTTTATAATTCAAAAGTCGATTATGAAAATTCGCTGTCAGCTTTGTGGGGGTGATTATGCATGACTTTATCCAATATAATAAACTTTTATATTACAGCTTCTCCCGATCTGTCAGAAAAATTTGAGATCATCATTGCCTTGGCCAATCTAAAATTTTCCCATCATAACTGATTCTTTCAATTTTTCCGGAAAGCTTCAACCTCGCTTGAAGGATTATCACTAACCCAGCCTGAAGGCTTCTGGCGTCGAAATTCCCACCGAAGCGAAAGGTCATTGGTAGGATGGAAAAAACGCTGAATCAACCAGGTCGCAATAATCACTTTTATGTCAAGTATGAGGTCTTTTTTTATAACATCACCAGCACTAACCCCTTTTGGGACTACAAGAGGTTGGTATATTAAATGGTAAATATTGCCATGGCTTGATGTTTGTATTCCAATCCGACGATGAAAGAAGGCACAATGTGCACTTTCATTCAAGTTTGGGGCTATCGAAATCGAGAGCTTTATTAGAGAGAAAACGCATCTCAATTTGGGAAATTACAAAGTTATCCGCGGCAAAAAGTGAAGCGGAATCAGCATTAACTCCGGCATTCAAAAATAAAGCCTCAAAGCTGTCGATTGCACTTAAAAGCCACCATTTGCGCGAGATTCAAGGTGACAGCTTGTCTACAGCCCATTCTCACATCTATTCCATAACTTGAATCGAATACCGTGTATGACAGAAGAACAATCGCAATTTTTGGTTTGTCATTTTTTCAGTGTTCCTTGATCCTCCTCTACTCGCTGGTCTCCACACCTAACCAAATGCTCTTGTTTCGTTCAGCATATGTGCATTGATTTAAGGGGGACGGATATACCTCTCTTTCATTTCACGAGTTTTTTCTCTGCCCTGGCTGTCGATCATCTAATGTGCACTTGGGAGAACTGTCCGACGGGCAGTGTATATTTCTATACAGCCGTTGAAGACGTGATTAGGCACATACAGCAGGAGCACATTTCCTTTCAACCGTTCTTCTGCACATGGTGAGCGTTTTTATTAACTTGCCTGAAATACGTTCCAACGCTTACGTTTTGAAAGTGGCACACATTTCAGACGTAAATCGGATGCCGATAGGCATGTCAGAACCCAGAATTCTAACCGCATATACTTCTGTGAAGATTGGTGAGTCTTTTGTAAACTATCACTGTGTAGTTCCGCAGCTTATCGATTTCAGTGATGGTCGCTTTAACCGGCGAGATGGTCTAATCAATCATATCCGAGCAGTCCATAGTTACCAATAGTTTTAATAGTTTGCTTCTTGAGCGGAAATGGTTCTGTAAAGCTCAATGATTCTTTGTAATGATTTTTGTGCAATGAGAAGTTCGGTACTCACAAATGCGAAAAAAATTTCTGCATCGGATCGTTGGGAAGATTGCCCAAAAACAAAAATAACGACGACGGCAGGATTCGAACCTACGCCCACAAAGTGGATTTGATTTCTAATCAAACGCCTTAACCAACTTGGCTACGTCGTCCCGTGATCTCAAGCTGTCTCGGTATCTATCTATTATCATTGGAATGCAGATTAATACTTGCGAAGTGTTGGTTGAATTCCAATCGCTCAGGCTGAGAGTTCTATGTTTTAACCCAGCTGAGACACGAGAAAACACCTTAATATTCTTTCAATTTATATATTATGAAAAATCCAAGCAATGTTCCGCCGGCAGTTCGCAACCAGCGATTTTTTATGAAGAAGTGCCACCAAACATGAACGGCGAAGACCCTGAGCCTGGGCTGAGTGTCAGATGATACTCATCAAAGAAGTTTCCTAGACCCCCTATTGAACTATGCCTCGAGTTTGCGGAGTGTGCTTTTATGTTTTTCGTGTCGTCTGTCCTAATCCGTAATTGAATTCTCTGAATTCTGAGACCTTCCAGAGAGATGGGCCGTACGCAACGTCGATACCCTCAGAGGTTCCTCCCCTTTGCTCGGTCCTCCTCATTGAATACTCGTCGCACATAAATTTATTGAGACTTTATTGACTTACTGAATGTAAATTATGATTAGGAAAGGTTAGTAACCAAAAATCGTGAACAACCCCTTGGGATTCCGGCCCATCTGGAATTCCGGGGACAAAACCCCCTTTAATGATCACTATACTATCTACGTCCTGGCTGAGCCTGGTATTAATAGACTTTAATAGACTTATTAAGGGGTTGACGTTCAAAAGCGCTGGTATTTTCATGCATTGCACGCACCTCTCGTTCTCCCGCGTCAGAGTTAACAAATTCAATTGCCACCCTAATAAATGCCTATCGCACAGATTTCTCGTATCAGTTATTCCATGATCCGATTTATACAAAAGAAAAAGCCAGCTAAATTCAAAAATACACTATGATGACAATTGAATCAAGTAAGATCAATAAAATCCGCCTCTTGAGATATGGTTTTTTTCCGTAAAAAAAGCGGCTCTGATAAGTCGACTTCCGAATCAGAATCGCTTGAAATGACGATAATTTCGGAGTCATATTCTGACTTGCCAACAACACGCTTTTTCAATAATTCAAGAGGACGCATTGGGAGTTTCAGAGAGGCCTGTGCTGAAGCTGTCGTTTTGACGTGTGGTGAAGTTTGTGCCTTCGTCTTTTTGGGCGACTTTCTGGGCGACATCTTAATTGGGGACGTATTTGACTCCGCCTTTCTGTCGGGTGAGGGGGCACGAGCCGAAGGCCGAGGAATTGATGGTTTTGGTTTTGGTTTGGGTGTAGGGTTGAATATATCATCGTCGTCATCGTGCTCGAGGGCGATCTCAGGGAATGGTCGCAGACCGAGATTTAGCGGTAGAGGGGGAGGTATCTCTGATTTTTGGCCAGTTGACGCAGTCCGTGAAGACGTGCCTATTGATGCAATAAATGGATCATTATCAAGTCTTTCTAAGATATTTTGAGACCCTCTGGATGGCGAAGGCTCGGGGGCTTGAGGAATGGTGCAGGATGTCGAAGAAGAATCTAAAGATTGGTTTTTACTACTTTGGTTATTTGAGGTATATGACTGGATAAAGGCTTCCAAGCGAGCTTGTTTGTCAGAAGATGAGGTCTTGCTTTTGTCTGTGGCGGTACCTTTGGGCTTGGGGGCTTTCTTCTTCTTTGATTTTGCGGCTTTAGCACTGACATAATTGTCTACGAGTGTAGGGTGAACGTGAGTGACCATTATGGCCGGCATCCAAACGCGAAGAGTGGAATCAGGATCAACCTGGATACTCTCGTTTCCGGAATCGTCGTCTTCGCCGGAGCTTTCTGCTGCTGCAGAATCGCGGGCCTCTACTCGAGTTCCTTGAATTCCGGACCGCGCTCGAGCAACGAATTCTTCAGGTTTTATTTCCAAACGATATTCTAATAAATCATCCGTAGATTTGTGCTGTCGTTGACCATGGATGGCGGTAATAATGTGATTTATGTTAAAATTGGAGCTTAACGCAACTTTATTCAATTGTCGCGCTAGACCCTTTGAAGGTGTCTCTAGAACTTGATTGCTGGTATCGTCTTCCTTCTCGTTGTCGAGCGCTGTATACAATAATGTTCGTAGAACGACTCCAGGCCATAGGAAACTTCGGAAACGTTTGATAATCTTGTCTTCCACACCCCATTCGAAATACAGCTCGCAGACACGAGCTATCTTTGCAACGTCGGCACGTTTTCTCCAAATAGAGTCCAGCCCCCGGGGGCCACTATATTCAGATTCTGAGGTCACCGGATGAGTATAACAACGGAGGATATCCAAATTGGGGAAATCGCTGGTGATACGTTTTGCGACGGTTGGGGATTTGCGCGGTGCAAAACCAGATGCATTGGTAGCAAGTTCTTCGCGCAACTCCTTACGCCATTGAGGGAGTATTTCTTCTAGTTGTCTTGGAAAGTTCGACCGGGCGGCAGAAAGTAAACGGTCGCCAAAACCGGCCCTCGCCAGAGCTTGAGCAATATTCACGCCACATCCATCAATTCCTTGCTATTTACGAAGGATCAAATGCAAGGCAGGTGTTGATTGACGTGTGTCTTACCTGGTCGTAGTCACCGCCTCTCAAAAGCGCGATGAGGATGAGCCCTCCTTGAGTGAGACCAACATCTGGATGTTTTTCTATATCTTTCAATTTATATATATTCACATGTTGACCGTCTTCTTTTCCACTCTTAGCTTTAGTTGATAATGTCGACGATAAGTTACGAATGACAGTGGGAGCGCCAAAAATGAAACAGTCTACGTCGTCCGATAGTACTGCGTCAATAATGCCTATAGAATTTAGATATGCCAACTCTGCCTCCGCTTCACCAGGAGCGGTTCGACATTCGTATCCAAACGCATCTAGTATGGTGCGGAGACTGTTGACCATCCAATGTTCTTTACCGCCAATCACCTTTCCCCGCTTGATCTTGGGACGTTTGGAACCATCAAACACAAATAAGGGGAGAAAGGGCATAGCCAGTAATCTGTTGCAAGTATGAGCAAAAGACGTATTACCGACGGTGGTTGATCTCACGATCAGTTATACACACCTCGCACATCTAAAAAATATCGTTCTCAACTCAGGATTTTCACCCTCTCTGCCGCCCTGAGCGTGAAAGAACCATATAGAGGCATCGATCCCTATACGATACGCTCGAAGTTTATTGTGATTTTGCACGAAACCGGCATCGACGGCAAGGTTTAAGAGGGAATAAGTTTCACCACAGGGACGAAGAAGCTAAAAGGGTGTCAAATGGCGGGCAGAACGTGTAATCCTAAGAAGGTCTTACATCCCATAGGCCTGGGACACCCATACCTAGATGGAATTGGCAAGGTTGATCTGCGACGCTATTAGGCCTTGATGAAACGTAACCGCGCCTGTCACATGTTGCGTCACGCTCCTTACGCGATAGTCACGTGATAGCCGTTACTGAAAATTTACCAAGTTGTCTTGAAACTTAGGTGGGCACTGCCACTATCTCCGATGAGGACCCAGAGTGCTACATTTTTTGTTTGTTCAGTTCTAATGATCCATTCAGTATATGCAGGAAAAAATTTGACTATCTTATCGGTCTGTCGTGAGGAAATGCGACCTCGTAAAAGAATCTGTTTGTTTTTACGATTTGTAGATAAAGCTCGAATCGGAGAGAACGTATAAAACACAAAATCGCTCATAGAATGCTCAAGAAATATCGAAATAGGTTCAAATATCTCTGTCTCAATCATTGACAGTCATTTCCAGATTAGTATTCATAAGCCTGAGTATCATCACGATTGGTGTTTATAAGTCATACATTAATCATACGTTGGCTAAAGTAAGTATATTTCATATATTTTGATATATTCCACACTTTATTTCCATATCTATTGATGATGAATTCGTTGATATATAAAATGATTTCATCAGAAGCTTTTAGATGATCATTCAAGACTGCTATACATGGATTTGGACAACAGAGTTTTGGTTATTTTCAGCGAGACAATTTCTTCTAATTTCGGATAAACCTCACATTGGAGAAGTCCAGCAGCGGTATAAACATTGAGTCCTGTTTTTGTAGACACTGGTCAAATCACTGCAAACTCATGTTCACCGCATGTTGAGCCAAAAGCTGAGCGCTAAGCGCTGACCGTCGATCCAGAATCCTCGGATTGAGACCCTATTCTTCGTTCCTACAGTACTAGGTCATGAAGACGAGACAAATCACTATATCTGATGGGGTAGTACAAACGGTCCATTATTTGGTAGTCGGAAATTCCCACAGGGCATCTCGAACTGTCTTCCCAGTCGCCTCCGCTTCCTTTGAGCAGCTGCTTGATTCGCTGGTTCGTTGGACATGTGCTATTATCTAAATAGATATCAGCCAGTCTAGAAGACGGGCAATGATATTGGAGCGTCGCTGGCAATTCAATCCATTTTTAATGGAAAGAAGTTCTCACGGGAGGATATGATAAGAGATATATGTACGCCAATATCTTGAGTATACAAACCCGTATTATCGGAGAGGCAAGCTATGTGGGAACCTAAACACCATGAAATTTCGCAGTCTCTGACGCTTAGGCCAAAGCTGAGAATTGGGGTGATTCTCAGTCAGAATTGTAATCCTAGTCAAGGTGAAGATCTTCAAGTGGGTTCTTCAGTCTCATCATTCTTATCCGGTGACATACTACGTACTGCCACTCACGCAAAATGCGCTTTCAAAACAGCTGAAAGTTCCGGTCAAGATATTCCCATCCCTTTATTACTCTTTTTCTTCTGCGACATCTTAACCCCATCAAAGACCTTACAATGGGCCATGGCCTAAGCGTCCGACAAACGTCGGCGTGACCAGAGTATCAACTTTAATCTGACTGAAGGCAAACAAAGTCATATGTAAGTTTTTCCTTAGTTCTTACTTTGGTAAAATGGCTTGCGATGCCATGGCGTCGCCCATGTGATGTTTTTCTTTCCTCTGAAGATACTTGCGCCGTGGAGGGATGAGGGATGATCGATGATCTTGTAGCCCGCCATGGTTTTTTCTACGTCTCTCTTTGCCTCGTCTTTTTTTTTTCGGGACGTTAGTGACTGCTCTCAGTTACAAGGATGGCGTGATTTAATTTTCAAAGGGACTTCCGTCCTTAGAGAATAATCATCCATGGCTCTGAGGCTGCTACACTAGCTTCGTCGGTTTGATGGAATATGACTACATATCGCCTGGCATTTGATTTACAAACGGATTGCTCCTCCGCCGTGGTTATGATACCCCTTCCATGGCTTGGAGAGCAGGTTCATAAGCTCTATGTTTTGGTGAACTTTCACTGTCACCCATCCGCGATCCCGTATCCCTTCCTTCGTCAACGCTCGACATGCGTCAACCTCAGTCTTTCCCCTTGGTCGTGCCAGTTGTATCATACTTTAATAGCAGACCCTCTCAGACTTCACCTTACACCGAATCCCCCACCAGTCCATTGGCGTGGTGCCTAGATTCCTCCGGTGACGAAATCTTTCTCATGTACATATGAGATAATACTCATACTTTCTCATAGACGTCTCTTCTGATGCGTCGCCCGTATTACCTCCCACCGGTAATACCGACCATCATCTAAACCAGGGCACTTTGCAAGGTCTGTCGTCCCATCGTTTCGTTGTATTCCATATACTTACAATTACACCAAAAAGAACCATTTACTCAAATTAGTGGTATAGGTATGGGGATGACTGGGTCAGATCAACATGCAAGTTCGTTATCAAAACGTTTGTACCTAGTGACTAGTGACTTACTGCTTTGACCAGCAGCAAACAGGAGTCATCACGACGCATCAGTGAGTTCCGTCGACGAAGGATCGGGGATTCCCTTCAGCAGGGGTATAGACTTGGACGATGTTTATGGCTCTATACTTGAAGTGCCGGACAACACAGGCGAAGTTCAATACTACATCGACGGGCTCAGCGATCCCATGGAGGGTCATTCAATGTTCTCTTTACCTGAAGCAGGTAAATCAAAAACAAGGGCTGTAGTTGAAACGTTCTAACTCAGGTCGTCAATCAGTTCACGCTGGTCAAAGCGTCAGCGCAGACGGAACGTCCAGAGGATGTTTCCAGGGCATTGATATGGAGAGGGGCTCTGGCCCGGAATCGCCTGCTGGAACAAATGAAATGCAGTCACATTCCAAAGAAAATATGATAGATGTTAAAGTAAGTCAGATAATCGGTCTCTTTCTTAGCTGGAACACTGAGAACTTACATAGGAAGCCCTTCACAACCACAACCTCATCGACTTGAGAACGACAGATTCCCGCTATGACCTTTGTATTATGAACAGCCCCAAGGAAGGAATTTTTGGTTGTTGCCTTACAAAATGCCTCGCATTTGGTTCCTTTTTCTCAACACGGGAAGAAGTATGTCAACATATTGACGAGGATGTCAAGGAACGTCCTTTTATGTGTGTACCGTGGTGAGTTCATTGTAAATTATGTATAATTTAGGATGACTTACGCCCTCTCTAGTAAAACAACGTTCAAAACTAAATCGGATTGTTCTAGGCATGCCGGTTCGAAAAATGACCCAACAAAGTATCCTTGTGATTACTGGTAAACGTTCTATGAAGTGTTTATCGATGAATTTCTGTCTGATGTTTATCCTCTTTTAGCGAAAAAGCGTTTGGTCGAAAAGATGCTCGAAAACAGCATTCTTGGAATAAACACAAAGCTCCGCCCCTGGAAGAGGATGATTCCCCCAACGACAAGAACCAGAAACCCAACACTCACCCCAAGAAATCAGATAAGATTTCGAAATACAGCCCCTATCAAAGGCTGTAGTCCAATCGCACTTGTTCAAAAATTTTGTTTTGTTATGAGAAATGCACGAAGAATAACGCTATAAGTAGACTTTTTTTTGTAAATACATAGCGACAGTACTTCTGGAATTTACTGTGCCACGGTGCCACTGCCACTGCCACGAATCATCTCCTATGAGGACCCGGGGTGCTACACTGTTTGTTTTTTCAACTCTAATGATCCATTTAGTATATGCAGGAAACAGTTTTATCTAAAAATGGTAAAAGCAAAAGGATTCTTTTACGAGGTCGCATTTCATCACGACAGATAGATAAGATCGCCAAAATTCGAAACGGAGAGATCGAAATCGCTCATAAAATGCTCAGAAAATACTGAATTAGGTACAAATATCCCTATCTCAATCATCTACCTTCATTACCAGTTTCTAGATCAGTATTCATAAGCCTGAGTATCATCACAATTGGTGTTTACAAGTCATACATTAATCACACGTTGGCTAAAGTAAGTATAGATGATATTTCTCATATATTTTTTATATATTACCCACTTCATTTCCATATTTATTGATGATTAATTCGTTGATATTTCATCAGAAGCTAAGTTCAGATGACCATTCAACCACGGTAAGCGATATCGGAAATTCTAGTAATTGGTTCTCAATCGAGGATTCAAATGTTCAAGACTGCTATACATAGATTTGGATAACAGAGTTTTGGTTATTCTCAGCGAGACAATCTCTTTTGATTTCAGATAAACCTCACATTGGGGAAGTTCAACAGCAGTCCGACTAGTAATCATTGAGTCCTGTTTTTGTAGAAGCTGATCAAATCACTGCAAACATCGCAGCCAAAAGCTGACCGTGAATCTAGAATGCTCGGATTGAGACCCCATCATGTGTCCGTCGATCCCACCGTACAACTTGAAGGTCATGAAGACGAGACAGATTAACACATTACACTGTATCCGATGAGGTCGCAGTACTAGTATAAACAGTCTAACCTTCAGTATTCGGGAATTCCCACAAGGTACCTCCTGTCTTCTCAGTCCTTTGAGCCGCTACTTGATTCGCCGATTCGTTGGACATGTGCTGTTATCTGAATAGAGATCAACTAGACTAGAAGGCGGGGCAACGACATTTGAGCGTCGCTGACAATTCAATCCACATTGAACGGAGATTCTCTCACGGATGGATATGATAAGGAATATTTGATACTTCTGACGCTAATATTATTTCTGAGTATACATACGTGGATACATGAACAGTATGAATTTTTGAGAACCTCTCGTCATCCCTGATGCTTAGGCTAAAGCTGAGGACCGAATTTCATCCCAGTCAGAATTACGATCCCAGTCAAGGTGAAGATTTGCAACAGTGAGTTCTTCAGTTTCATCATTCTTATCCAACGACATACTATGTATTGCTGCTCACGAAAAATGCACTTTCAGTCCAGTTGAAAGTTCCAATCTAGATATAATATTCCCATCCCTTATATTACTCTCGTTCTTCAGCGACATCTTGAGCCATCATGCATCAAGGCCTTACAATAGGCTATATTCTGAGCGCTCGACCAACGTGATCAATATTGAATTCGACTCTGACCGTCAATAATGGTTATAAAAGAGTAATGTGTACAAATGTGTAAGTTTTTCTTAGTTCTTACCCCTGGTAAAACGCCTACGATGATGGCCATGGCGTCGCTAATGTAGCCTTTTTCTTCTTTAAGACACCGGTGCCGTGGATCACGGGTGGTATGAAAATTCCCCCAAGTCCGCCATGGTTTTGTCCACTTCCCCCTTCCTGTTTTGTCTCTTTTGAGAACGTTCGTGACTACGCTCTATCACGAGGATGACGTGATTTAATGTTCAAAAGGGCTTCAGAGAATAATCATCCATGGCTTTGAGGCTGCTACACCAGCTTCGACGGTTCGGTGAAATTATGTGAATATACAGGACCAGGTATTTGAATTACAAACGGATTACTCCTCAGCCGTGGTTATGGTACTCACTCCATGGCTAGGAGAGCAGGCTACATATAAGTTCTATGATTTTGGTGGAATTTCACTGCCTATCGTTGATCTGGTATTCCTTCGCTCGTCAACGTCGACATGCATCACTCTCAGTCTTTCCCACCCACGTATACCTTGACCATGTCAGGTGCATTCTACTCCAATAGTAGATCTTCTCAAACTCTTTCACCCTACACCGAATCTCCCATCAGCCCAGGGTCATGGAGCCTAAACACCTCCGGTGACGAAATCGTTTCCATATTCATATGGGCCCATAATACTCATACTTTCTCATAGACGTCTCTTCTGCTAACGAGTCGCCGATATCACCTCCCGCCGCTGATACCAACCATCATTTAAACCAGGGCACTTTGCAAGGTCTGTCGTCCAGCCGACTCGTTATATTGCATGTACTGACAATTACACCAAAAAGAATCATTTTCTCAATTTAACGGTACAAGTATGGCTAAAGCAGTACAAGCACTTTCAACATTGATTAAAGAGCCTTAGATGTCTCCGATTTCTGTGACTTCGACTCCCCAGTCAGCCCTCACCGCGACATATCAATGGGTTCCGTCAACGAGGAATCAGGAATTCCCTTCAGCAGTGGTTTGAACTTAGGCAATAGTTACGATCCTATGCCTGAAGAGCCTACTGCTAACACCCGTTCAGACAGCCTGGGCGAACTTTACGTGGAGGGTCAACATGCATCGTATATACCTGGAGCAGGTAAGTCAAACTACAAGCTATGTTGGAATGGTTTGATTAAAGTCTCTGATCAGTTCACGATGGTCAAACCATCAACGCAGAAAGAACGTTCGCAGATTATCTTCAGTACATTGATATGAAGGGGAGCCCAAAACCACCTACTGGAACAAATGAAATGCAATCGCAGTCCGAAGAAAGTATGATACAGGAGAACGTAAGTTAGAAGATAACCTCTTTCTTAGCTGGAAAACTGAGAACTTACACAGAAACCCCCCCACAACCTTATCGACTTGAGAACAAATAACCGCTACGGTCTTTGTATAAACAATCCTAAGGAAGGTATTTTTATTTGCTGTCTTGCAAATTGCTTTGCACCTGGTTCGTCTTTTTCAACGTGGGAGGAAATACATCGACACCTTAATGAAGAAATCGAGAAACATCCTTTCATATGTGAAAGTGAAACATGGTGAGTTTGGATTACTATGTAATAATATAAAATGGGATGTCTTGCGCCCCTTTCCAGTAAAGTACGATTCAAAAATAGAGCGGATGGGGAAAGACATGTTCAAACAAAAAATTGCCCAGGCCAATATCCCTGTAGTGAATGGTAAATTTTATCGTTCTTTTGTCGATGGACTACTGTCTTATGTTTATTTGTTTTAGCGGGAAGCCATTTGATCGAAAGGATGCCTTAAAACAGCATTCAGTTACTCACAACACTCCGCCCCAGGAAAATGAGGTTGGTTCCCCCAAAAACAAAAACCAAAAACCCAAGACTCGCGCCAAGAAGTCAAATAGAATTTCGAATTACCCCTATTAAAAACCGTAGTCCATTACGTTGAAATTTTATCAAATTCCACAAAGAAAAACGCTACGAGTAGATAGACATTGGAATTGTAAATACACAGTGATAGCAGTACTTTTGGAATTTACTGTACCACGACTTGTTGAAATTTCTGTGCAGTGCTGTGCAGTGCTGTCATCAACCATGATCACCAGTGTCACTCTTTTGACTGCCCATATCCACCATGCGGTAAAAGGTCGCCCCAGGGCCAAGACCCTAAAGAGATCGAATATCGTAGAATGATCGCAACCGAAGAACGAACAATTGCGGGTTTGATAATTACATAAAACTTGATAATATTCGCGCAACCTTTGTCCGTAATATTAGGCCGCCTAGTGCACGGTTTGCTAGTGCATCTTCGCGAGACGTTCAATTTCAAAGAACAAATAGCCTCGATGTGCTGGCACGGAATCCGAAATGCTGAAGCGAAGGAATGCGAGAATGCGTTCAAAGGCGTTGATCTATGCATGAAAGATGAGTTTCGAGAGGCGCGGTGCATGATGTGACGTAGACACGGCCGTTGTTGAACGTACTGAGTTACTACTGCCGCCTGCGCTAGTAATCCGCATGCTCCGTTGAAAGATCAGCGAAAGGCAGTATCATTGGCATTGGTTCACGTCACACTCCTCGCACATCGGAGAACAATGACTTTGACACAGGTTTTCCACCTTTGCGACACTGAGCTTCGGAAAAATAAAGGGAGGCGTCGATTCCTATACGAATTTTTACGATACCCGGAAGGTTACTTGTATTTTCTAAGACAGTGAGAATTAGGCGAGGATGCGCCTTAATAAAAGGTGAAGAAGCTGAAGGGTGTCTAATTGAATGATCTCACATCCATAGGGTTAGAACACTTCGAGTCATACCTTCCGGAATAAGGCAAGTATCATACACTATTGCCACGCCATTCATTCAGGCACGTAAAATTGGAGCATCTTACATCTTGTATTGCTGATATTGATGTGAATCTTGTTGAAACTTAAGGGAATGATTCCATGAGAGTCTACTAGGTTTTCTCATTGACGGAGCGTGCGACTCATTGAGGAAACGATGAAATTGTGAGCCAGTCTTGATTTCTTAGAACCAGAACAAATAGCTCTGGTACTTGTACTCAATTGAGAATGATCAATATCCCAAAGGTTGATATAGATCCTGTATGGCCTGGCATAGTCGTTATTGGATTTTTCTGTTTTTTTTTTTGTTTTCGTGGAGCTATAGATTTGAAGTGTTTGAATCTTGTTCATCATTCATAAACAGCTGATATGCCACGTAGACGTGAATAGAATCCCGTTTTCCAAATTTGTAGCAGACCAGGTGTTTGTTTCCATTGGGAGAAAATGCTGTTACGCACCCCTCATTTGAAGGAGCTCTGCAAAACAGAGCTTTCCGTTCCCCTACTGGTGCTTCGTTTGACAACCGGAGTTGTCGTATGCCACAAATTGGTTACGGTAAACTCACAAATATGGACTGAGTTCCGTTCTCAGCCGCTGCACCCCTTGTGCCCTTGCGCTTTCGTGAGAGATCTGGATTAAAATGCGGGTGAGCGATATGTAAAGTGTCACTGCGGCAATCCAATCGTAACATGTCATGAACTTTAAAAACTGTGTACCTTTCCGATATTCATTTGAGCCCGCAGAGATCCCACCATCCGGAGATACTAGAGCCCGGTGAGCCCCCACTAGTCTTTGAATTTCCCTCAGTTAGGCTAATGCCGTATCGGATCTGTTAGACACAAATATGTATCCTTAATCCAATTCTGTTTCGGAAGAAAGTGTGAGTTCTTTCTTCGCAGCCTATTTGATTTTTTTCGTCTCGTGATACCTACTAGCTTCAGAAACATTATTCAAAGACGGAGTAATTTCCAATTCTTTTCTTATGGAGGTATAGATTATGGTGTTTGGACAACGTCCAGCACAAAATACACCTGACTAGCCGGCCCTAGGAGGAGAAATGCACTTACGCACGCCATAGAATTTCCAATTATTGTTTCCTGTTCATATCTTATCTATCCTTGTTCTCTTCAAGAATCTTAGTTCATCAGCCACCTACTCTTAGTCAGACCGCCATTAGTTGTGCCTTTAATATTTCGGGAAGCGAGGAATGCGTGACCTGGGTTTCTCCAGAGACTTCCAGACCAGGCAACGTGCTCCAAAAAGGAAACCCAGATCACTGACGTAGTTTTGTTTGCAGAAAGGAATCGATAGAAGTTCGAATTTTTACTTCCTCGATGGGGGATTGCAATTTGCAAGGCCCGTGGCGTCTCCACGACTTTGTTCACAAAGTTGCCTTGAGCAGGCTGTTACTATTTTGGGTACGAATTATCATCACGGGCGTCCTTCAGCGCTTCAGCTTCTCTTTTCCTTTTACTCCGCCGCAAGGGGTCTTTGGGTTTTGAAAATTTAATCCTTGGAGGGTTATCTCATCCATGGCACTAGGGCATCTGTTACGCTAGATCCGATTCAATGGCGATCCGGATGAACGAGTAGCTTTTCGTTTGCTTTCGGCCGTGGCTTTTCCATGGCGGGACAAACAATCGCGCAATAATTTCCGTTTTACAAAAACAAGCTTCTCACCTGTGGAATTTTCTAAATATATAGCCCAAGTATCTCATGCTTTATTCATGCAAGGTCATTCTGCACCACTCCGCGGAATATCACGGCCAGGTTTTACCTCCTCAATGAGTGCGCTGTCTTTCTTTCTCTCAGAACTAAAACTAATCAAACTGTGCAGCCTACTCACTGCATAGCAATGCGAGTCCGAGTGATCACTGCCAGCCTTCCTTGCTCTCGGCGTACTCAGAGTCCATCGGCTCGGTGGAACAGGAGTCTGACCCTGGTTGTGCTGGTTCACTTACTGGTAATTAGCCTTTTCTCTTCATGCAAAAAAATTCTAGTGTTTTTCTATAGAATATCCCCCCACTAACGAGTCATTCGTGGAGTTATTTGCACCTTATGCTTCTGCCAATGTTGCAGTCGGTCGCGACTATATTTCACTCGTGTACCCACCTCACGATCTGGGTCTGGTGGAAGGGCATTCTCAATTCTGCACGGGTATGACTAAAGCAGTGTGCGTATCTGGATATTAATTCGAATTTCTCTAGATCCTGTCGCTCATGGCAAATCTGGATTCGACACACAAAGCGCGTCGGTAATCCCCGTTAACGCTGAATTAGGACTTCAAAATGTCTCCAACCGTACTTTTAATTCATATTTTGTGTCTAGAAACTAGTTTTACTGAGGTTGCTTGATTGACAGCGAATGTTACATATCCAGTTTTTTATTCAAAGCCATCGCCCGCGGGATATTCCCCTGACTATGTCCAAGAGTATGATGTCAGCCCGTGTTCACCTCTTGATTCAGGTGAGTCAAATCATTTAGCTGTAGCTGAAGAGTTGATTGATTCTACCTTAATTAGCTGACCATGTTCAAAACATCCCCGTCCCCAATACTTGTAGTTTTGATTCGAGTCAAAAATCAGGAGCTGTAGTTAACCATTCGTCGATCGAAACTCGTTTCGCTATTCGGGACAATTCGGTTGATGCTGACAATATGACTGCACTTCCCGGGACAGGTGGATCACAGCCTCAAGCTGCGACTAAGGCTGCAAATGAAACGGTATGATACATCATCAACCTTTCTATTGTCTTTGACAGTTTTAATTCGCCGAGATATATTTAGACCAGTGTCCATCATTACCTTGTCGATCTTAAGGATACTGTTGATGACACTCTCCGTAAAATTTGTTTCAGATGCAATGGAAATGGAATCTTTAGATGCTGCCTCCCGAAATGCGCCGTCGCCTGGCGGGGACCTTTTTCAACGATCCAGGAGATGGATCAACACATACATGATATGATTCAGGATCGTCGCTTTGTGTGTGGTCTTTGGTGAGCGACTGCATCCCTCGTTATGGATCCCATCGCCTTACTTCTTCTGCAAGCAAGGAGAGCTTCAAGAATAAATCAGACTGTACGCGACATGTTGATAGTAAGAATAACCCAGATCAATTTCCTTGTCTGGTTCCAGGATGGCACGTCTTCCACTCGATACGTTCATTAACATCCCCGTTCACTTTTATTTAGTGGCAAAAAATGTGGTCGAAAGGATGCTCTAAAGCAACATATGGGGACCTGCCACGAAGCGTACCATTGGCAAATATTCTCCGAACGCGGGGTTTAGGATCAGAAAAGAATATTCCGTGCCAGTTTCAGGAAACCGTGGTCCGTGTTTGATGAAAATATTGTGGTCCGAAAAAAATATGGGCTCTGTAGATTAAGTCGGTGTTATTATTAGAAAAGTGTCGATATTTTAAAATAAAATATAAATGTTTATGTAAAGGAGCACACGAAGAAAAAATTGAAAGCCTTTGGCATTTGCGGCAAAATTGCGGTCCAACCGTCCCAGTGCCGTCGGTTATGTAATAGGAGTCCGACTGGGGCCTGTTGACCAGCGTCGCCTCTCGCACACACCTCCAACATGCGGTAGGGGTTGACCTAGGATCAGGGGCAACACCTTACAAAAGGTTGACATTTGAGGTCAAATATGACTTCTATCAGCGAATGGACAGCAATTCTGGGCCTGATATTCGGTGGTTGCTGTAGGTGAGTAGAGTCGGACAGCGAAACTGAAACTGTTGAGTTTTGATCTCATTCTTTGACATAGCAATGCCTGGACGCTTGAGCTCGTCACATCATCAAACCCGGATGCAGGATCTCTGATAACATTTGCGCAATTTTTGTTTGTATCATTGTACGGACTCTTGAAGCATATCCATGTGGATCGTTCGATATCTGAGCGGCGTCGTATATCCAAGGAAGAGGTGGCAAGCCAGGTTGTTCTCGACGTGTTGGAGAAACGAATGGGAAAGGTTGAAGTGAAGGAATGCGGGAATGCGTCTAATGGCACTGAAGAAATGTCATTAATTCGGACACTGAAAGTCGAGTTCGAGAAATACGGTGTAAAAGTCGAGCAACAAGGTCGGGTTTTGAGTATGAAGAATACCATTGGAGCGGGTAGCTCTCCAAACAAGACATATACCATATTCCTTTCATCTCAACCTCTGAATGTCCTGCCCTCGATACAATCGACATCCTCCCTTTTCCTTGAACTTTCGGGTCCCTCTCACATGACGTTACTGATCCCGCAAAGTCAATGGAATCCTATTGGCTTTATTAGAAACCTCCGACTAAAAGAAAGGAAAATACCTATCAAAGTATGGCTTCTCCAGGTCGTTTTGTTTTTCTTTATTTCGTTGTTGAACAACGCGGCGTTCGGGTACGCGGTGCCAATGAGCGTGCACATTATATTTAGAAGTGGAGGTTTGGTCATCAACATGATTGTTGGATGGGCCGTAGGTGGACGAAGGCCAGTTACCATAACGTGAAAAAAACACTGAGCGGGGGCTAACCTGTTCATAATACAGATATACCCTTAGACAAGTGTTGTCGGTTATAATTGTCACAGCGGGTGTTGTGTTGACGACTCTGTCGGCGTCTCAAAACAAACGGGTCGTTTCTCGAGGCGAGGGCTTAGCGACATATGCAACTGGAATTGCAATTCTTACGGCTGCACTGGTTCTTTCCGGGTTTTTGGGCCTTGCGCAAGACCGAGCGTATACGCGATACGGGCGAGGACGGGAACAGGGAGAAGAATCCCTGTTCTACCTCCATGCGCTTGCGATGCCCGGATTCATGTTTGTGGGGCAGGATATACGTCAAAAGTGGACGGAAACGCAGGACAAAACGTTTTATGCTCTTTTGGCGTTAAACGTGCTAACGCAGCTCGTTTGCGTGAGCGGTGTGAACCAGCTCAGTGGTCGAGTGACTTCGTTGACGGTTACACTCGTGCTTGCGGTAAGAAAGGCGGTCAGTTTACTCATAAGCATCAAGCATGGTGAAAGCTGGATGATGTGGGTTGGAGCCGCACTCGTCTTTAGTGGAACGACGTTATACGCATTGTAACAGAGAAATGATTTGGGGGGGCGTCCTTGGATTTGATACCATATAGAAATTGAGCTATGTATTTGGGGTACAATAATTTATATTTTTTAATTGGGACGCTTGTATGTTCCGACTTCCGACTCAAAATTGAGTGATGGTAGCCGCCCGTGGTCATCGGTTCCGATATCTAATTCCCTTCCTCACACTTGCGAAACATGGTGCAATATCAATGACTTTGGATGATGACTTTATTTTGGCGCAGGATCCGATAGAATATTCTGGATTCGACAACTGGGGCATGCAACACCCTCATAGATCTCCAGTATCATGCCAAGTGGTCAAATTGGTTGGATGATTTTTGCTGCAGTGCCGCCGCATTATGGAGCGTTGAATCCCAAATCTTAGTATCTCCTGCACCTAAGGAATCCCAGGTATCTCGATGTTCATGCTGATGGTCGTGATGCCAGCCAGCCAGCCAGCCTCCGTCGCGATCTTCCCTGCACCCCTGGACCTGGCCGGTACAGACCTGTACAGACACGATCAAAAAGACAATCGAGAGTAACCCAAGGTTTCAATAGATTGTCCTAGTGCCCACAACCAGCCACAACTAGCCACAACCCCACGATTTTTTATATCTCATTTTTTCTTGGAATTGGTTATTGCTTCGGCGTCATTGCCCGCAATTCATTTGGCCGTACACTAGACTTCCGTTGCAAATGACTGCACCAATTCCTTCACGTTTCGGGGGTTCCTTCAATCAAAACATACCCGGGTCCTTGCATGTGGGTGCAGTGCATATGCAGGTGATGTAAGTACCATTTTTGGTGCGAGTCCTAATGAGGTTCTTCGATCTGCGGATACCGGTAAGGGTTTTCCAGGTTATGAAATTAATTATCTGACCTATCTCTTGCTTCCTTCATTGCTGTTCCCTGTCCACAACCTTCAGATGCTGTTATAGCGACTAAGTGGTACGACTAATAGGTGACCGAAAGATAATCCTTTGATTTGCAGATGGTTGCTGAAGTGCGTAATGGCGAACAATGGTCAAGAAAGAAGGGCCAACCAACTGATCAATATGGTGAGCTTACTGCTAGCAATGATTATGCGTAGCTTTGGTAGCATCGTGAAGGGAATTTTGATATGGCGGCTAGTCGTCGTCATCGCGTATCTTGGGATTGGATCTCTGGGAGCTTCCGAGATTATTGGGTGTAACGGAGAAGAATATGGCGAAGAATAATACGAAAATTAGCACAAGAGTACCCAGATTTATTCCAGCATTTGCTTTTGCTATCTGGAGAGGGCATTTGGTCATTCTCATTTGCTTTTTCAACTCCAACGTTTACATACCTTCTGGTCGACAAGATCTGACATGTAGTTGTTTAAGATTAATAGCATTATTAACCGTTTATTGCTGTGTCATAAATGTACTCTTTTTGCACTGTACCATGCACAGTAGTCATTGGCAATTCACCAGAGCCCGTTGGCAATTTCAGGGCAAGCAACATAGACAAGCACAACGCACATTTCTTGTATTATTCCGTAAAACACCTCTGCAACTTGAGCGAACGTATACATAGTATGGGATAATATACGGTAATGTTTATTTTTTCTTCTTATATATACTAACCCATGCGAGTGAGTGACACTGTGTTTGTCAAAGTTTGGGCGCTCGATTTTGTTACTCCGACGTAAGCTGCCCATATCCACTGGCGTGGACACACCACACTGCAAGCAGTTCCGGAATTTTATACCCTGCACATGATTGTTGGGCAATGCTGACGCTTTCAAACGAGAAGAGTCAGAACACAAACAACATTTGGCATTCCCCTAGCTCCAAATCAAATGGCATCTACAGCGTAGAACAGGTCAACCATTCGAATGAACACGACGCTGGCTCGCTTTCTTCCTCCCCACTCTCCTCTCCCGACTCAAAGAATATGCAGCCCGAACACCAACAGAATCCCGACGCGACAGATACTAACTTTACCGCAGCGTCAGGCCAATCTAGTCCCCTCAGTGAATTGACCAATTTGAACGATGACGATCAGTCTCAAGATCAACCAGCGCAGGATCCATCCCAGACACAACAGTCCGCCGGCTCGTCAGATGCCGCAAGCTCGAGTTCGATCTCAAACGCGCCTGCAGGCCCACTTTCGATTTCAAACGGAAATACGGACGAGTCGAGAGTCACGGAGTCGAAAAGCGGTTTGGCCGCTGACCCGCCTGTCAGCGAAGAGCCTGCAGGCAGCCTCTCGATTAATCCAACGGCAACATTGCCTGTCACATCGCGACAACAACAAACACAACACCAACAATCTCAATCACAACCACAACAACATACCGCTATCAATACCTCGAAATCATTCCCTCCATCTACATCCACTATTCAGCAACACCACATGAACGGCATGGGTGTCCCCTCGCCTCCCGTTCGCGACCATCCTTTGTCTACACTGCCGCCAACCTCATCCTCTATCTTTCCTCCATCCTCATCGTCATCCCAGATATATCCTCATCATTTGAGCGACGTGAATTCTTTCAAGTCATCGTCAGATATTCCGGACGAAAAAGCGAGAGCCATCTTCCTCCTCAACGTTGAACTTTTAAAGTACGTCACCTTCTCATGTTCCTTTGTTTGTCCGTTTGTTTTTTTTCATTATGCTTATTCACAATCGAACAAATAGAGTTTGCATGGAATTCCAAACCCGCCAGCTTATTCAAACGCCCGAATGTATCTCGTATGTCGTCGTTCTTTTCTTTCTCGTTGGTTACCTTGTTCTCTTTTATTCTTTTTTTCTCGTTCGATGATCATTCCATCTCATTTATATATTTCTTTTGTTTTTTGAGTAGTTATGCAACCCGTCTCCAATCTAATCTCACTTGGCTTTCCGCCATCGCCGACCAAAACCGTAACAAGAACCTTCACCTCCCCATCATGACACCTCCAACACCCGTCCCATGGTACCCACTCCATACCATCGATTCCCTTTATCGAACTCTGCCTTCACTTTTTGCCAAAGAAATTGCTAAGAGACAGGCAGCCGTCGCTGCCAATCCTGGGCAGGGAGGCGGGGCTTTACAACCCGGCGCAGCCAACGTCCATCCTCCCCTATCATCAGGTACGGGTTTATAATAATAATCTCCTTTATTCCATACTTCGCTTCACAATGTTTTTATATATATCTAGGTTCCAGAGCAGCTGCTTCTGGTGTTCCCATTCAACCGGCCCCACCAGGTATGATGGCTGCTGGTATCAAACGAGGTCCACCCACCGATCCTTTACCCGATGATCAAAACGGTATGCGCAAACGTGTCGACACTGGTGAACGACGGCATTCAAATCCACCACCTCTGGCTGCCACTGCGAGTCCACCACATGCTCGAAGTCCGTCGGTTATGTCGAATGGTACGGGAGTTAGCGTCGCAGGTCCTGGGGCTGGCGGAATAGGCATGAATAATATGATAGCGCCTGGAATGGGGGTACAAGATATGGCGATGTCTCATCAAGCTCAAATGCAAGCGAGTTTAGGTATGAATGCCGGTATGAGTATGCCTCCTAGTAGTGGTGGTGGTGGTGGAATGGGAATGGGGGGAATGCCCGGGATGCATCCGATACAAGCACATTCTCCACATTCCGGCTCTGCTGTCGGGCATGCCTCACAATCATCCACTCCATTACGCAATTCTCCGGAAGTTCCCATTACTCAACAAAGTCAAGTAGGTCCTCTATCTCTTCAAGGCGCGCAATCGCACGGATCGCAACACGGACAACTGCATGCGCAAAATGCCAATGCGGTAAATCCACAACTCGGTTTTGGCGGACACGTTGGGGTAGGTGGAAATATGTTGGATATACAAGCGCAGGCACAACTGGCGCAACGGGCACGAATGCTCCAACAATCTCAGGCGACTCAGCCAAACCGATCCAACAACCCCAATGCGCTTGCTAATCCAGGTGCCGCTGGTTTAATGAAAGATCCACGAATGACGACAATGATGCCAAACTCAGTGGCGATGGGCGCTGGTGGGTCAGGTGTTCCTAGTAATGCTATGAATCAACACCCATCGCATATAATGAATCCAGCTGCAGCCGCAGCGGTTTCATCCGCCCCCCACCAGATGAACCCAGCTATTCCCAACTCTATGAATCCTACTGCTAATGCCGCCGGAATGTCGATGCAGATCCAGCCACCACCAAATCCGACACCACAAGCAGTTCAACTCATCATGAATGCCTATGGATCGAATGGATTGACGAACTACCAATCTTTGCAAGCTGGTGCTTCTAATCCGTTCGTAGCCTACATGTTGTTGAATGTACCTGGATTTGCGCACCTTCCTTGGCAACAACAGTTGCAGAGAATGCAAATTGTCCAGGTGAGAGAGACAAATGATTCGGGTCCGGCTCTCAAACGGCGATGATGACTGATACGCCTTCCCCCTTTTTTTTATTCATAGAATAACATTCGTCAGCAACAAGCCCAGCGCGCGGGTGGTATCCTTCAACCCGATCAACCTGTCCAGCGAAACGGTGTAATGAATCCAGCAATGCAAGCGCCTGCTACTCCCGCACACGGTAATAACCAAGGGCATCCTCAAACACCCATTGACCCAACAGGCATTGGCTCGCCTTTTAACAGACAAAGCGGGTCACCACCAAATGTCGGCGGTGGTGGGATACAGGGAATGCCTGGATCGCGAGGACCACAGTTGACCCCGGCACAAGCAGCTCATCAGCAACAACAGCAACATATGACACCACCTTCGAGCGCCGGTATGCATGTAAGACCTGGTACGGCTGGATCGCAAAGCGGAAGCGCGAATGCAGGATCAATGAACGTGAGAATGGGTAATGTTCCTCCTCCGATCCCCCCTACGGGTAATGGTGGTGGTGGCGGCGGCAATGGTGGCAGTAATGGTAGTGGTCAAGCAAGTTTTAATCCAACTCAAAAACGCCAGCTCTGGCTGATGCAAGAACAAATGAATATGCGTGGAAAAGACGGTATTATAACTCTCCCAGACGCTTATAACATGGCCGAAACAGTCCGTCAGCAGACACAGCATCAGCCGGGTATGGGTGGCGGCGGCGGCGTTGGACAGCAACAGCAACAGCAACAACAACAACAACCGCAACAACAGCAGCAGCCACATCAACTTGGGCAGGGACAAATTGGGATGCATTCCTCTGGGAGCGTATCTAGAGGACCGTCTTCATCAGCTGGTTCTCCCCCGAATACGGCTTCTGGACCGGCAGCGCCGTTTGGACATGGTTCACCCGTGGGAATGAATTTGGGTATGAGTGCTACTGGTGGTGGCATGGGTGGTATGGGTATAGGCACGATTGGCGGTATGCCTAATAATATTCCCAATCGAAGTGCTCCATCACCGTCGGATATGCTTTCTGCTGCTGCGGCCGCTAGAGGTGGTCTTGCGCCGAACATGGCACAAAAACGACCTGTTGTTTCTGGTTCCTCTGCGAATGCGGCTGCCGCTGCAGGGATGCAGAATGAGAATATGTATCACCAGATAGCGTTGTATAACCAAGCTCAGCAACGCCAACAGCAACAGCAGCAGCAGCAGCAAATGGCGGCTGGATTTCGACCGGGTACTGCGATGGGCAGAATGAGTCCTGCTGCGATGGCGGCGGCGGCGGCGGCTGCACAAGTACAGCAACAACAACATCAGCAACAGCAGCAGCAACAGCAACAACAGCAATATCCGAATGTTGGAGGAGGTACGATCAACCCTGGCATGATTTACGGGGGAGGAAATGGTGTCGGCGCTGGAAGTTCATTAGGTCGTGTGCCGCAGCAGCAGCAGCAACAACAACAGCAGTCACATTCTTCACAACAGCAAGCGTACCTATCACAAGCTCAAACGACATCAGGACAGATGTCGCAATCTCAGCCGCCGTATCATGCTATTTCACCTGCCGCGTTGCAGCATCATCCCGATGCGGGGATGACTCGGATAGGCACACCGGGGAGTGTTGGAGGTGGAGTTGGTGGAGGGAATCGAATGATGGGAGGAGAACCGTCGCGACCTGGATCGTCAGCTTCGAATCCAACGAGTATGTTGCCGACTGATGGACTAGGAGGGGATACGCTTGAGTCTCTATTTAATTGGAATGGGGGTGAGTAGGAGGGGGAGTGATATCGACATTTGGCGTATGCGAGTAGTCGTCGTCGTTGTCGTCGTCTTCCTGTTTCTACCCTCTCCCCTCGTTCTTCACCTTCCCTTTTTATATGATACACGCATGAGTATACATACCCCTGGGACGACACGCCCACGCCAACCTTTTATGGTTCCAAAAAGATGGGTCCGCGATGGTGTCTGGCAGCGAGGCGGTAACGACATGTGATGGGGGATGGTTGACTGTCGAAACAAAATTAATCCCGAACCGCCTTACTTGTATAGGATTTCCAAGGCGTTTTAGACTAAAGGGGGAGGAGGGAAGAGATGCAAGATTACGCGAAACCCATCTTCTCTTGTCCCTTTTCTCTCTCTTTCTCTCCCTCTCCGATTCTATGTGTGGTGGTGATGTTGGTATGGAGAGAAATTATTAGCCCTCTTTTTTTGAATTATTATGGGACCCGGGTATATTGATTGAGCGGCTAGCGTGTTGAATTCGCCTGAGGTGCACTGTGTGTGTCTTTCCAGCTGCGATTGCGACTCAATTACGCTCTACATGGGTTGTTCAGTTCTTTTTTGTCTAATTTTCTTTTGGTCCTCTTTTTATGCTTCTATCTCACCTTTTTTTTTTCCTATCTTCTCCATCTGGTTTGATTAATAAGTACTATTTACGTCGTGTCCTCTTCTTCGTCTTTACCACCAGTCTATCCATTGCTCACTATTATTTGCGTTCTCCTCCATGATTTGTTCGTCGTCTTCGTCTTTTTTTTTTGGTTGATAAACTTGCTGTGTTCTGTGTAATGGTATTATCACGCTTACGTCTCTTTGCAACGCTTCTTATATAGTGTTTCAAGTTCTGTTTTCCCAAAAATTTGAAATCATCACGGCAACTGCTGTGCTCTGTGTCTCGATCGCCAATTGATGCGTGATTTGATGCTGGAATAGTGCCGAGCCTTAATTTGGAACAGAAACCTGTGCTAGATCAGGGGAGAAGAAGGAAAAGGTTTTTAAATTTACACCACGTTGCACTTACCACACACACGCACCAGTGCACAAGTTGCGACACCGGCACACCTTTCACTTGCTCGCTCCCCTGATCGTTGGTGTTTTTTGCTGGGGATTTCTGGTTTTTGCATTTCTGTATTTTGAGCTGCTTGCTTTGGCGTTCTCGTCGCGATGGTATTTGCCAACTTGGATTCAGAAGACAAGGCTGCGTTTTTTGAGCTCCTTGACGAGTTGAGTGCCGAGTGTCTGTTTTTCTGAGAGATGATGTGTGTGGGGGGGAGGTGATGAAATGACAGGCCATCATGTTGTTCATCTGCTGCGTCCTGTCTTTATATATTATGTATTTGTGTGCACACCCTGATGCAATGATTCTTTTCTGTTGTCCTTCCTTTACGCGATCTCCGTGTGTCGTATAAAATAAGAACATCACACACACACATCATAAACTAAACATTATTTAATTCTCTCCTCTTTTTTCCTTTTTCATTCCTGGTCGTCTCTTTTTTTTAAAGATCTGACAACTCATACTACTATTTCGAAACAGGTACTTTTCCACTCGTCCGGAACTTGCGGAAGTCCTGCAGTTGGCGTCATCGTCGTCCTCCTCCACCACCGCTAGTGCCGCTCCCGACTCTCAGACGACTTCGACTTCCATTTCGAATCAGAATCATAATAATGCTCCCAAGAAATCATTTGTCCCTCCTTTGTCGTCATTGTCTTCATCGCTGTCCCCAAAACCCCCCACACGGCCACCTGCCGTTCCCCGGCGGGTAAGTGCGTCCACCGCAGCCAGTGACGATGCAAGTGGTAAAGACACCCCGAAACTGGCAAGACCCTCCCCATCTCCAAGTAATTACGCCAACAATAGCAATGTAAGTAATAAAACGAAGACGAACCCCTCCCCCACCCACGCGCTCAACGTAACCGTGACATTGAGCCTTGTGGCCTTCGGATCTCGTCGAAAATGCGTCGAGATTTCCTTTTCTTATAAATTATGCTTCCTCTTCTTATTCTTCTTCTTCGTTTTCCACTTTATCTAATTTCGCTCTTTTTTGCTCATTCTAGTCAAATCAAGACCTATCAAATGAATTGTCTTCTGCTGTCGGCAGAATTGCTGCCGCAAAAATGGCACTGAATAGTGGCAATAATAATAATAATACTAGTAGTGGCGTCAGCAATACTAGTAACCCCAGTTCACGTCCAGCTCCCCCGCCAAGACGAATGGCGTCGACCTCCTCGGATGCTTCCGCAAGCAGCGGTCCACCTCCTGGCAGTAGTCGAAGCTCCCTAGTCCCCCCTAGCTTTACGCCGCCCGTACAGCGAAAAACACATGTGAGTCGCATAACTACTAAACGTTTTTCCTTAGCTAGTTTTTTTTATTACCACATTTGCCTTTTTATTCTCTCACTCCTACATCACGCTCTCTCCCACCCATTGATCTTGATCAATACATTGCCGTCAACAATCCCAAATCTCAACAACTTTTTTTCGTGTCTTCGCGTGCCTGACCTTCCGCTCTCATTTGTTGGCTGAATATCCAAAAACTAAATACTAAAACTCAAACCCTAACAGGACGCGAATAGCAAGATAGACGCACGACCGTCATGGGTCAAATCTAATAATAACGATGAAGAAGAAGAAGTCGAATCCCCTGCTTTGGTTACTCCGTCGTCCTTAAAAGCGTCACGACAAAATTCTTCTACTACTGCCACGAATCCGACTCGGGCACCCCCTCCACCTCGTCGTGCTGTTCCCCCTCGTCGCGTACCTAGTCGACCTGTTGAGCCTGAACCGGAACCGGAGCCTGAGCCGGAACTCGAAGAGGAACATTACCACGAAGAAGAGGAAATAGAGGAAGAGGAGGAGGAAGCGGTCGAAGGTGAATGGGCCGAAGTTCTCTATGATTACACCAGCTCGGTATGTTTTTCCCTCTCCCATATCAAAATATGATAATTTATTTGCCTCTGTTGCACACCCAGGATGCCAACGACCTCGAGCTGAAAGTGGGCCAACGTGTTTTGGTAAAGGAACGTACATCAGACGACTGGTATGTGATCAATGATATTTACAACCGTCCATGCTATTTTCATGCCTTGTTTAATTTTCTTTCCTCTCACAGGTGGACGGCAGAATTGCACGAAAAAACTGGATTGATACCCGCGGCATATGTCAAATTGCTTTGAAACAAAATTAAACTCAACAGACGTGATATCGCACCCGGTATCGGCTATTGTTACCTGTTTTTCTTGATCATGTGTAACCCATTATCATCTATAAAAGTGTAACTCTCAAACATCCGTACATATATGCCAACTGACCCATCAATACACAAGTCTATTTTTGAATCCATTTTTCGCGCTAAGCGTTCACTGGTTCGCTAGTTCATTTAATTGACGTACTTAGATGACGTTCAAATTTGTCATCAATGCTCAGATGCGCGAAATACTACGTATCTGTATGTACCACCTCTGACGAGACGACGTAGGCGTTGAGAAGGTATGATGCGAGCCATCCTAATGCTGGTAAAGAATGTATAAAAACATGTGCTTGATTAAGTTCATGTGGCAGGCAAGCCTTGATGGAGGAACCATCTTTTGGTTATCAGTCGTTGAAGATAGATCTCAGTTTACTCAACGACAGATGCCAAAGAAAATTTTCACATAGAAACGTACTTACGTCCAATTGACATTGACTCGCCTTAGCGTGTTTTTTCGGCTTCGTCGATTACCCATAAGGGATGGTCTGAAATAAATAAGGTTTCTTGGCTGATAAAAAGAAGCGGATAGTTGAGGTAAGATGAGAAGTTTTGAAATTAAGGAAATTCGATCTCTATCGTCGAATTATGATATAAGTTACGAAATAGTAGTCTACAAAAAAAACCACGCTCTATTCATCACTGTTATACATTTATCATCAGAATGAAGTTTTTCTTCTAGATAAGAAAAGAACATACTCTTTTGGTTCCCTCCGAAGGAAAAGCTCGATAGCGAAAGAAAATAACCCGAACGCAACTCCTCCCCAAGGGCGGCACGGGGTCCTTGTGAGTATGCTAAAATACTTCCTGCAACGAAGCCTGCGCTGGTTCCATTGATCATATCGTTTTTAGCCCGATACTATAAATACAAACAGTAATCAGATAAATAAGATCCAATAATGAAAAAGACTTTTTTAATCGTACCGATTCAATAACACATTCAATACCAGAGAATAAGGCCGCAACTTTGGCAAATCCACGACCGCTACGATACATGCCTTTACCCATATCTTTAAACACTTCCACCGCTTTTTGACTATTCGTCCGACTGCCAGCTCCGACTTGAGATCGTAATAGCGGGTCTTCGTATGCAAAACTTGAGGACATGAGGGATATAAACGCGCCTAAACCAAAACCTGAAAGGAATTTATCAGTATCCATTGTAAAAGTTTTATTTGTCATTTTTTCTACCCATTCCGCCTGCCATTAGTGCTTTGGAAGGACATGAGTGGAGGGCTTCCGCACCCATGTTGGCCCATTTTTGTTGTTGTAGAACAGCAATCCTATCTTGCTCGGTCCATCCTAAGAGATATCCTCTGTTCAGAAAATATCTTTAACGTACAAGTCAGATAAGATACATACCTGGAGGAAGAGCCTCTTGGTCAGGTCGTATAAAAGGTGCCGAAAATTGGAAGGGCATAACCTACTTACGTAAATTCAGTGTCACGCCGTTATGCCAGCCCTTTCAAGTTGTCCCTTCTAACATGCGAAATCGTTCAGATCGTGACCCAGATGCAGCAATACGCGAAACTGACTCGGATGCTGCCATAGCGCGTCTTTCAGCAGTCAACAAACGCTATCTTCACGATCCATATATCAACTTGTTTATTTCCCAATCTCAATTTATTCCGCCCCGGCCTCCACTTATAAACTGGGGTACTTATATCAGGTCTAAAATTATTGATGATCTTATAGTCGATTGGGCGAGAATTGTGAACACACTGCCAGAAGGACGAAATTCGTTTCAGATTGTGAGTCTCGGAGCGGGCAGTGATACGCGATTCTGGAGACTCGTTGTAGGTTTCGGACCCAGAACTTTTTGTTTTTCACAAGCCAGTCTTAAAAAAAAGCTCCTTTAGAATGGGCTCTTACGTTTGAATAGAAATGCGGTTTCCAATTGCTCTAGGTATCTTGAAGTAGATTTTCCGGAAATGGTTCGTAAGAAAATTGCGGTGATCAAACGGTATCCAATGCTTCATACACCATTGGGCGAATTCGCCGAATCCGGTATGGTTTTTCCTTCTTTCCTTCTAATCTGAAAAGGCAATCAAAGCTAATGGTTTTTGTCTTCCAGCTAATTCATTAACCTCTGACAAATACATCTTGCAAGGAGTAGATCTTCGCAATATCACAGACTTCTCGCAAGTTATTACACTTCTCGACCCATCACTCCCCACGCTTGTCATTTCCGAATGTGTTCTTGTGTATATGACAAAGACTCAGTCGGACGCATTATTGAAACATTGTACTGAAACGTTTTCATGCATCGGTGCGATCGTGTATGAGATGTATGGTTTAAACGACGATTTTGGGAGAGTCATGAAGGCAAATTTGAAGGCGAGTATAACCAGAATCTGTGACAAATTTTCTCCTTTCTCAGTTTCGTTGACACTAATTTAGGCCCGGCATTTGACATTACCTGGAATCGATGCCTATGCCACCTTAAATGATCAAGTATCAAGATTTTTGCAGACCGGATTCGTGCGTGGTCAAGCGCGTTCTCTAAAGACTTTGCGGTATGAATGTATTGATGATGAAGAGCGTCATCGGTATGTATTCTTGTTATTTGGTAAAAGGAAACTGTGGGTCTGATGAACATTTATTCAATGAAGGCTTTCCAAGCTGGAGTTTTTGGATGAAGTTGAAGAACTCGATCTTGTCTTGGACCACTATGCCATATCCTGGGGCTTGAAAGCTTCGGGTGTCTTTGAAAGCTCGTTTCAGGAAGGTGATACGGATTGGGGTGTAAAAAAAGCTATAGTGGCTGCAATTGAATGAACTCTATCTGCTATACAAGTGTGAAGCACGGGACACGAATTCACGGGACTTTTTGCATGAGAAACCGCGATTAAGATTTACGATGATCAACGGATCGGTCAATTATAAATCTTAGATATTTCACGGTATGATGTCATAGAGTCTAAATTCGGTTTCTATTTGCGATTGTTTGATTCGCACAGAACCTGCCACCTCAGTTTGAGGCTCAAGCATGGAAACATTTCGGTCCCTCCCTTCCGCCAAAACTTTCACTCGATACTTAACAGGGAACCAAAATCCACATCTAGAATTTACGTTTAGATTATCTCACCCAGGCTTTGAACCCATCATCCTCAATTTAGTCCCTGTTGCTTGGCCAACTTGGATTAACCACCTAGCAGGACCCACTGGCGAGCGGCCAGTAGCCTTTAATAGAATTGATGAAGAACAAAAATCTCAAACAAGACACGCCACTTTAATAAAGGTGATTTACGTTATGAAACGTGGAATACTAAGAGCCTCTGACGAGTATGCCGTATGGACTGTAACGCATGTACGCGGGTATCTATGCCCGAACCTTGTCATGAGAAATCTCACAGGGTATATGTATGCTCACATCTTCGCAAATCTTTGTTCCCCTTGAATAATTGTTCGAAAACATCATGTCCCAGCTTGATCCGTTGAATCTATTTTCTTCCAAAGGTCTGCTTACGGTATATATTCGTTACATTCTGATTTCTCTCGATATATAAATTATAGGCGTGGTAGCTGTGATCACTGGGGGCGGAACCGGGATTGGTTTGATGTTCGCTACAGCTCTGGAGAATAACGGTGCAAAGGTATACATTGTTGGGAGAAGGTGGCCGTTTCTGAATCTGGTGATTGGATAAACTGAAAACTTCTGTATACAGGAAAGAAGTTCTCGAAAAAGCGGTCCAAGAAAACGTGGTAAGAGTATCCCAATGCGCCCCGTACAAACGCAATAGACTGACACATACGATCTTAGAAATACGGTAATATAATTCCCATTGTCGGCGATGTCACCTCTCGCGATTTTCTCCTCAGCATGGCCAAAACTATGTAGGATACATCACCGTTCTCATCAACAATGCCGGAATTCTTGGACCACTTTACCAGCCATTAACTCCAGAAACCAGCATCAAAGAATTTCAAGAGAGGCTTTTGAACATTTCTCCCTCCGAAGTTCTAAGAACATTTGACATTAACACTTGTGCTCCGTACTTCACCACCGCGGTTCTCTTGGAGTTGTTGTCGAAAGGAAACGAGCGCGGTATACCAGGTGTGACGAGTCAGGTTATTACCGTTTCTTCCATTTCTGGATATGTAAGAGATTCTCGGGAGACTGGATTTGCGTATATGGCAAGTAAAGCGGCAGCGATACACCTAGGGAAGTATATGGCCAATGTGTTTTTCAATTATAGCATAAGGAGTAATGTAATTGTTCCTGGTCTCTATCCTAGTGGTCAGTGGTCAGTTAACCTGTTTCATTTATTCTGGTCATTGAATTTTTTTTTGCAGAAATGTCTCACGGTATGGATATAATGAGAAAAGAGCTCTACGTAAAGAGCTTTGTCCCAGCTGAAAGACCTGGTGCGCCGGAAGACATTGTAAGTGATAAGTTCAGACTTTAGATATTGCTATGCCTAAAATTAGTTTCAGGCCAGCCTCATTCTCTACCTAACGACGAAAGCGGGCGCATATGTTAACGGAAACGTCTCGGTTACGGACGGTGGACGACTCGGTCTGTACTCAGGAACGTATTGAGGAATTCACAATATTGTGAATTTAATAACCGGAACGAGGTTTTCGAAACAAATGCAAATGTTTATGTATATTTCCCAGGAGCGAACTTCAAAGACCACCCAGCTGCGAGGTCCCTTAGCTACACGTAAGGTGAACATTAAACTTGTTTTTCGAGAAAACTAAGTCAAATATGCGCGTGTAGTCAATGTTCATTATATTGATGGCAACTTTCACTCAAGTCTTATGTAACATAGAAATCCTTCAATCTCAATCTGCAAAGCTGGGGTCTAACTGGTGCAATCAATAAAATTCAGATATATTTTATTTATTAGTTTAAACATGTTAAATAATTTCGGCGGTGGGAATCGATATGTCGAAATGACCTCTGTTTGTGTATATGCGGTTCCTAGGACCGCCAGGCCTAGTACTACTACAGAATGTATGTACAATAAAATGTGAGAATAAAATCCACAAAATTATCAATGCGCAGTAAAGTGTTCAAGTGTTAAAATGATAGAAAAAAACAAAAAAATGTGAACGAATGAATGTGTTGTGAAATTGCCACAAAAACGACTATTATGTCGAAGAAGGACAAGATATAACGACACTGGAACGAAAGAGTATGTGATCATCGGAGAAAGGGCCATCTGATAAGGAGAAATTGGCGTGGTTTCATTAACAGAGATCCGAGCCGACGACGCTACCGACGTTCAGCAAACGGCCATAGATTCATATACTGGATCCGGATTAGTTAGGGATCGCAGGTATTCCCTCAAAGGAGGTCTACTAATATGGTAAGGGATTTCTTGGTGAAATGAACCATATTCTTGTGACATTGGAGGTTTGCTAATGGTAGTAGTACTCCCAGGAGAGTCGACTCCGTGACGATTCCACAATTTACGGAAGACATCCAACGAGTTTCTGACGGCTGAAGGCCTAGCCGGAGTGCTATTTCCCTCGAGATGAATAGAATTGTTGAATCCCGACAAGGAACTGCAGTCGGAAAGGTACAAAGATCGAGAGCTAGACAAGCGAGGAACTTTGGAGCTAAATGAATTCCAGATGTGGTTTCCAGAGGTGGTGGTTGACGCATCGACCAGCGTCGTATTACTACTAGAGTGTGCAGCCTTTGAAATACGAGTTGACGTTCCAAGGGATTGTGAAGAGGACACCAGCGTTAAATCCGAATTCACTTTGTTCATACCGAAACCCGAAAAACTGCGGGAATTCTCCAAAACGGTCCGAGGCTCCTCCTGAAGTAATTCGCGAGAACTGTTAGAACCACTAGTTAATGAGGCTTCCGATGTCGACAAATAGAATATTCTCCGCTTCTGCTGTGGAAGATTCCTCAAACTGTTTCTTACACCGGTCGAAAGATTTGGTAACAGTGAAAACCTGTGCTGTATTGACTGGTGTACCGACAGCATAGACTCGTTCGTAACAGCTCGCGTCAAAGGGATATGCGAGAGTTCGCTAGCAGAAGACGAGGACAGCAATACTGTGTCTCCTTCCGTCCTTTGGGGAGTCGTAGTCTGAGCCGGAACGTTGTTGTCAACAGTCGTGGACTGTTGAGCTACCGTCAAGAAACGATTTAAATGTTTGCAGGCCTCTTGCTCTGTGAAATGCAAGCGGAAACTCAACAACTTCAATAATTCACATTCCATCTTGGTGACTTCTGAAACGGAAAACGTGCCAGGGACGAAACCAGCCCAGAATTCGTTGCTGGGGCCGCAATCGTTCAAATATTTGTAAGCGATAATAAATGTGGCAATAAAAACGCGGTGCCTAGAGGTTAGGGTACCTGGACAAAACGAGAGGTGCGTGTCAGTAGATAGACTAACATCATTGACGAATGTAGTCACCTTTACAGTGCTTGCGAGGAAGAACTGCACAAAGTCTTTCCAGATAAACGAGCGTAGCCAAAAGTGTGGCTGCAGTCGCGTTCGATGCGTTAACCAACCGTATAATAAACTGCTCCAGCGGCGGAAGTCTGCTAGCAAGGGCACGTTCCTCCATTGACGCGTTACTAGGTAATGTTCCACCAACCCTGATGTGAGTTGTAAACACTTGCGCAACCCATTTTTCGAACTCTCCGCTGATACGTTTAGAAACGAAGGTCAAAAGATCAGGATCGTGTATATACTTAGGAACAAGACTCTGGGGATGCAGTGTACGCTCCAAAGGTTCCTCTTGGGCCTGTGTGATAGTGGATGAGAAGTGTGAAGACGATGGTGAAGATATTTTCATGTCGATGTTGATGTTTTGCGAAGCAGCGTTATGCATCGACATGTCGATGTCAAAGTCAAAGATATGGGAGGATTTTCACTGTTGTGTTATACGATTCAAAAGGGAACATTTATAATAACTCAAGGGTGTGCTAGGAGGGGCGATGCGGATTATTGGACTTGAGCGCGGTGATGGGTGGACAAAACGGAGGAAGGAAAGAAACTGAAAGGACAAAAATACTATGTGGATTATCATTATGTAACCCAGGTCCACTGTCATGTCACTAATCACTGGTTAGGTCCAACATGAAGATTTATTCATAACACGAACGTATATCCCAAACAACTCTTGAGCCCCCAAAAAATATCAAATACAACAAGTCAGATGTATTAAATAGATGCTACGACATCCATACTGGCCAACTTCAAGTCAACGTGACATCACGTGACAGACCGCGTTTCTGAGTTGTCCGACATTCAAAGACGGGTATTCTCTGGCATCTTCTTTATCGCCTGACGAACCCCCAGGTCTCCCAAAACATCCTCTGCACCACCAAGAATAGCATCAAAAGGTGATCCGCGGTGGTACTATCAACAAATTTCAGATGAATGAGTTTTTAATTCATTTCAACAACGTACATTCTCAATCAATTTACCCATGCCAGTCGTGGTAATTGCCCTTCCCCCAAAAATCAGAGTCGCATCTGCGGCGGTCGCTCTCCCAGTGCTAGTAGCATATTGCTTCAAAAACCCAATTGGACCCGCAAGCTTGTCTGATTGTTCCTTGTATGACTGAAAAATAATAGTCGTCATTACCAATGTTTCGTACATTTGTTCAAATCAATTACCATCTAGACAAACTATTAAAATGACCTGACCAAGGCTGTGGCATAGTATAATGAGGACTTACATGATTCATCTGGTAAGTAATGCTCTCCAGCCAATTCTGTACTGCTTCGACGCGCGAAATCATATTCGCTAATCTATGCCGAATAACGGCCTGAGCGTTCAATGGTTTACCAAATACAATACGCTGTTGTGACCATCTAAAAAACCGTTTGGCTTTGAGATTACCGGGAGAAGATTCGATTAAAAACTCACTTAAGGCATTCTTCTACAATCAATCGTTGCGTTCTTATCATCACGCAGCACATCATCCATCGCTCATGATTAAAATTAGACAATATCACACTCATTCCTTGACCTTCTTTGCCCAGTGTATAGCTCAAAGGAACCCGAACGTTATCAAAAGTAACAAACGCCGTGCCTAAAATTAGATCCATGTTGACCGTTTTGGCTCTAAAGACGGAACAGAAAAAAGATTTACCGGCTGTTGATGAATATCCTGTCTTTATGGGTCGGGTCTCAACCCCTTCCTTCCGAGGTATCAAGATAACAGTGAAACCAGTCTACCAGAAGCTGAATATAACAAGCAAGTTGGTTTCAGTGAAGAAACCATTACCTCTGTTCGACAACCAGTCGTGAACCAATCAGCGAACATCCCATTAGTGATCCATCTGAGAAAAAGTGGTACCTGTGAGAAAATGAAGAAACGATAGCTAAAAATAAAAATACTTCTTAGTTCCATTAATGACCCATTCATCCCCATCTTTGCGAGCATAGGTTTGAAGTCCGCTGACGTCACTACCAGCAAAAGCTTCGGTGATTGCTAAACAAATAAACTTCTTTCCTTGAAAAACATCGGGAACGACCATTTTTTGGATCTCGGGAGATCCGAAATTCAAAACCGGTGGTAGCCCAATGGCATCTCCTGCGAGAAAACCATCGTAATATCCCCGCGTTCCAAGTCGGCCGAGTTCGGACAGAACGATGGACTGGTTCCAAGGAACAGAAAAAAAGTCAGACATACAATAGCAAACAATCAATTAGATACGTATTTACCTCGTGGAAATAATCGAATTCTTCTGGTTTAACGATCCCACCCATTAATGTCAGCCCTTTCAGATGCTTCCCTGGACCGAAACGCATGGCAATTATATTCAATGCACTGCAAAAAAAAAAAAAAATTAAAACGAAGGGTAATACGAAAGCCCTAATCAATATGACGCACCCCAATTTATCTACGACGTCCTGAGATAATCTCTTTCCGTTATCTTCACAGGCTTGGGCATCGGGGGCAACGACTTCGACAAAGAATTTACGCATAGCCTTTTGAAACTGCCTATGGTTTTGAGTATAATAGGGGCTGAAGTAACCTGGAGCCAGCCAAGTAGGTTCGGCATAAGGAACTTGCGACACTTCTTCCGGATCGTATCTGATTAGAGGAGATTCGCCCTTGATTGAACCTATTTGCAGCCGGGAGTACTGTGGACGTCGAAGAACCTCCTGGCGGTGCAAAGAGAAGAATGCATCCGTCGCATCCTGACCAGCGACTTTCTGATCGGTGAGAACATGGGTACCTCCTGGATGAAGCGCTGTGAACCTGGAAATGTCGTAGACCTTCGAATCTATTACTAGCCACTGTACACGCAAGTGTCAATCCCCGACTGAAGATGGCGGGCTATGACGTACTAAATCATCGGGTTTGTTATGCTAATGACGATGATGAAAGCTTGTACTAATTTTAGACAGCATAGCCACTTACTTTGGCAACTTCGTCCCAGGTATATTCCTTCAACTGCTTTGCCATGATGGGTGCAAGGGAAGAGAGTTAAGGTCCGCAAACCAACGTAGCAGGTTTCAGCGCCTTCAGACAATCACGTGTCAAACTGGAAACGCTGATTGGATGCCAAGATTTCAAAACCTCGGAGTAGAACTTTGTAAAGTGTCCGCGATCCCGCACCGGAACTGCAGTCATGTCATTTGCCATGGAGCACAATTTGCTGAGACTCCTTGCATCTTGCGAATCGGACATTTATTAATGCCCTCAGTGCGCCACAGGATGATCGCCATTACTCTTTTCACCTAAATTCCCTGGGTGACACAGCTCCCGACGCACACAGCCACATTAACACATCCACATTCTTCTTCCAAAACGGTATTCCTGAAGAAGAAGACTGCACCGGAATTGTTTATCTTGCTACTTCCCCGATCAGTATTCTGATTCTATTGTCATTTTTACGCAAATTGGCAAACACCAGTGGTGCACCAGGTTGATTGAATATCCTTTTCTCCATTTCTACCTATATCCATATTCACAATGACCGGTCCGCCTCAACCACAGAGATGCGTGGTCTACTGGACGGTCACGGTCCTAGGCTAAATCCGACATTCTGATTCAGACATCACTCAAAGGGCCAAATTGATTATCGGCGAGTCGTCACTGACGAAGATTTTTTCAATACATTCACTGGCACGCAAAACCGTGGGTGCTGGCTGAATGATCGCGCTGGGTAAGAATTATCGGCTGGTCAACTCGGAAGGAGGTATGTACGCGCGGCCCACTAAGGTTTTTCTTCGTGAATATCTATTGGACTATAGTAAGTCACATTAAGTATGGCAAGAACATTAATATATCACATATGACATCTCGTCTGATTATCGACCCCACATCCTTTGCGTCACCCTTCCTTCCTCTGCCTCTCATCTCACACACAGGTGCTGTAGATTTAGATCCGGGTTCCTGAAGATAATAGAAACGTGATATGACTTTTGCACCGCCACAGCTGCTTCCGCACATATTAACTTGCGGTGCACTCTTACGATCATTTTCAGCCAATCCCTACTCACCATATTGGATTGCCGACAAGTGCCGAGGCGTGTGCAAAGGTTCCTGAGCCTGTTTGTCCACGAGGGCTACGTAGACGCGACCTGTACGCCATCATCGCATTCAAAACGAAACATTTTTTCATTTACCGATTCGTCTTCAACCGGGGGTATTCCATTCAGGATGGCCTAAATCGAGCTTTTTCTATACGGAGCTCGTCGTATCCCTACAATTATTAGTCACTTATTGGGTCTGCAGTGTGGTTGAGTGAAGGTTTACACGAAATCATCAAAAAGTATCGTTTTCTCCCGAACAGTTCCAATTTCCGCGCGCTGAAATCAACTGACAGATTTTTATAAATATTAAGACGTCCGTCCGTGGTGCGCCGCTTCTTTTTCGTAGCTTAATCTCCTCCACGTTTCGTGGTCCGTTGCTGTGTGAGCCAAGCCGGAAATCCCGCGTCCGATCACTCAATTTTACCGGAAAATCCAGGAAGCTGGGCTTATTGCAGATATTCTTAATCTGCTAATAATTGTCAACACAGGGCCTATAAGAAGGCCTCCCTGCTTTCCACGTCGCTTCCTTCATCCCCCCTTCAGACAACATGTTGTCCACTCATCCCTCCTCCTCACCCATGCTACCGTTCTCCATTCAAACCGTCAAGTCCGGTATCCTCATTGATATCGTACTAGCCCTTGTAAGTCTTCTAATGAAACGACGCCAATCGCATGCTCACGTCCAAAATCTCAACCGCAATACAGTTGGCACACATATGGTTTAACCGATTCGAGATACCTCGTTTCGCATCTCCTATCGGTGCCATATCAGTCACCCTCGCCTTGTCACTCCCATGTACAATAATCATGAGCCAACGAATGTCGATTCTTTCAGCGTTCCTGAGCTCATACACCATTTTCCTATTTTCCCTCTTCACTTCAATCATCATCTATCGATTGTCGCCATGCCATCCATTCGCCAAATATCCCGGTCCCATTTCATGCCGGATCTCCAAACTCTGGCTTGTTTGGATGACTTATACAGGAAGAAGCCATACTTACATAAAAAGCTGCCATGAGATCTATGGTTCTATAGTTCGAATAGGTATGGTTCCTTTATATCGTCGATTTGTATTCAACGTGTATATCTAATGTGACCTTTCAATTAAAAAAGGTCCGAATGAGTTGTCGATCGTGGATAAAGATTATATCCCCCATGTGTTAGGGCACAAGGGAATGCCGAAAGGACCTCGTAAGTACTCCCCCTTTTATTATACTCCGCTTGTACGGTAGTTTCTAACCTCCTCCCCACAGTTTGGGACGGTAGACGCCTCTCTCGAAACAGGGCGCAGTTCCCCAGTGCGATTTCTATCAGGGATCTCGAGGTTCACAGTCAGCTGAGAAAACCGTGGAACAAGGCATTTAGTGCAGGCCCCTTAAGCGACTATGACCAGATTCTAGTCTCGTCGGCGGGTGAACTCCTCCGACATCTCGAAGACGCCTGTTCAGCGTCTCCTGACAAGGTGGCACACATTGACATTTCCAAATGGATCAGCTATTTCTCGTAAAAAAAAATTCTTTTTATATTTCTTGGATCAATTATCTGATTACGATTACTCCTTCTTTTCTAGCTTTGACTTTATGGGTGCACTAGTGTGAGTGTTTATTCTGTGTTTACTCTTTGTGAGTGGAAAAGAAGACTCATTTGACTGGCTTACGCGGGTAGATTTGGCGAAAATTTTGATATAATGAAATTTCGTGACCAATACAAGTTACTTCATAGTTTGGATAATGCAATGCGGTAAGATTCCAATTATCTTTCCGTCATTCGAATCACTGACACTTATTCGGTAGTCTGATTGCCCTGGTCCAACATGCCCCGTGGCTTGGAGGTGTCATCCGTCTGATCCAATTCGGAAAGAAAGAGTCGCATTCCTTGGGGGAATTCACATTGCGCCTTGCGCAGCGTCGTGCTTCCCAGGTTTCTAAGCAAAATGATTTGTTCTATCACTTGGTAGGTCTCCGTCTTCACTTCTCCGCTCTGTTTTTTTACCTAATAGAAATAAATTCAATAGCTGCAAGCTATTGACCCAGAACAGCAAGCATCGCCTCTCCCATATCTAGTCGCGAATGCGGCTGTTTTTACTGTTGCTGGATCTGATACAGCAGCATCCGTGCTATCCAACGTAATTTACTACCTGCTGTGTAATTCTTTTTATTACTCGAAATTGCGGGAAGAAATCGATACGTCATTTCCGCCTTCAGAAATGATTAATATCGAGAGGTTGGCATCACTTCCGTTCTTAAACGCGGTCATGTGAGTATTAGTCCTAATTTGTGGGAAAAGACATTTGAAAATTGAAAATTTCTGTTTGCTCTCTCTAGAAATGAAACGTTAAGATTACAACCCCCTGTTCCGAGCGGATTACAGAGAGCTCCCACAGAGGGAACTGGTAGCAAAGAATTACTATCAATGCAAGTTCTCCGTTCTTCTAAATCAAAATTTTGTTCCTGATTTTTTTGAACTGTTTCGTTTTTTTTTTGATGACAGGGTTATCCCCGAACAGTCCGCAATTTTGATTCCCCCATATGTTTATCATCGGGACCCCCGTTATTTCTTCCCTAACCCCGACACGTTTTGGCCCGAGAGGTGGCTGCAAGATCTGACCTACCAGGGAGAGTTCAGGTTAGACCGCTCTGCGTTTATCCCCTTTTCGTCGGGACCTGCGAACTGTGTGGGAAAGAATCTAGCATTACACGAACTGCGATATGTTATTGCTTCGCTGGTGCGAACTTTTGATATGACCTTTCAGGGCGACTATGATCTTCGCAAATGGGAAAGCGGTCTTCACGACAATTTTACTTTGTCGAGACCTTCTCTACCGGTAAAACTTGCTCTGAGAGCTCCGGTCTTCCTGGAGAAGAATCATCTTTGAACTTACTTCATTGTTTTGGTATTTTTCTGGTTTATTTTCGGACTTGGAAATCTATTTTGTATTACAATTTACCTGTAAAATAGAAGTAGAGCTAGTGGATACCCCTCCGCAGTTTTTTTAATTCGTGTATTACTCGCACCGATTATAGACGTATGAAAAGGCTAAACACGGCGTCGGGGATGTGGTGTAGGGGTTATCACGCTTCATTTGCACTTGGTGGGCATTGAAGAGGTCACGCGTTCGATTCGCGTCATCTCCAGGATTTACTTTTGTCCAGCTTCCAAAACATTTTTTAATCTCTCTTTTCTTCCCACTGTGTGAACTACGTTTTAATTTGAATATCACATTCCCAAACCTTACTTTTACTGCTGCACATAAGCGTTCTTTCAATTATGTAATTCACCCAGTCAAAAAAAGGTCCATGCGAGTTCCTCCGTCCATCCATCACCGTGCTCCGCGAATATCTGTTATTTGGAGGGCGAGACGACTTAATCCACTTTTCTCTTTTTATTCCCAGCGACTATGTACGCGCTATACAACCGTTGCTTTACCGCCGGACCCTAAACTTCCGGGTTCCTTGCCTCCCTCCACGCATCCAAAAACATGGGTTGATAGTCTTCCAGCTCCAGTCCAGCCGTATTTATATTTAATCAGGATTGACAAGCCTATCGGTACATTGTTGTTATATTATCCTTGTGGTATGGTCGTGCTATTGCAGTCTTCCGGTTGACTCACATTATCGAAGCATGGTCGATTACAATGGCATCGTATGCCTTATCATCTTCGCTTTGGGTTCCTGCAGGTTATTTGACACTGTTCGGAACTGGCGCAATCGTAATGCGTGGTGCTGGGTGTACAATTAACGATTTATGGGACCGCAAACTAGACAGGGCTGTCGGTGTGTACAAATCAGTGGTCTATTTCCTTTTTATCAGAATTCTGGCTTACTATGTTTATGGAAGAGAGAACTAAAGATAGACCACTCGCTGCTAACGTCATTACCTCGAAGAAAGCTATTGCCTTTTTGGCGGGTCAGCTGTCAGCCGGTCTGACAGTCTTGCTTCAACTGAATTGGTATAGGTCCGTAAAGCAACAGTGTTCCGCCACACCCTGCATTGTCGACTTCTTATTTTCTTTCCCATAAAGTATCTTCTTAGGTGCTGCATCACTTCCTATCGTGATTTTATATCCGTTCATGAAACGCGTCACGTACTGGCCTCAATTTGTGCTGGGTAATCAACCCTCTTCCGTCACTCTTCCGCCAGTCTTTTATATAAATGACATTCTTGCTGTTTCAAATCTAGGTCTTGCATTCAATTGGGGGACTCTCCTAGGCTGGTCAGCTGTTGCTGGAGCTGTAAATTGGCATGTTTGTTTGCCTCTTTATGCGAGCGGTGTCTGCTGGACTTTAGTATACGACAGTATATACGCGCACCAAGTCCGTTTTCTTTTTCTGGTGACCTTCCTTGTTTGTTTCTTACACTCCCCACTTTTCAGGACAAGATTGACGATGTGACGGTTGGGATTCGGTCCACCGCTTTATTATTCGGAGAAAACACCCGCTCAATTCTTTTTGGACTGTCGGCGTCATCAACATCGTTCTTCGCTTTGGCGGGATATATGAATATGGCTGGGATACCCTTTTATGCAGGTGCTGGACTTGCAGGACTGCAATTGGCTCGTGTCGTTGCTAAGACTGATTTTGACAGTCGGGTTAGTTGCTGGAGAGGATTCACAGGATGTGGATGGGCAGGTTTTTGGATGTGGATGGGTGCTACGGCTGATTATTTACTACTGTTTTTATCTTCGCCGTAGACAAAAATTGTACAATTCTTTATACCAATCTTTATTTCGGGCTTGTAAAGTAAACATAGCGTAATCGCAAGAAATCAGCATTCATACAAGTCATGAAAAAATAGGTGAAAAGTAAGATATGCGATGTACAAAAAAAGAACAAATGGATGCTGCATGAGCGGGGGTGTTTAATGTTGAATCATCGGGAATTAACCCAGCTGAGGTCACGGGTGTCGCGGGCGAAAGAAGTGAAGATGGAAGGAACTCAGGGCCATTAGTCGGCATTCTCGTTGAATAAAACTTTGTGGGAAACATATCGTGCCGGAGACATCCGAGCGCGGTGATGAAGGAAGCCTTTAAAGGTCACAATAATTAGTACCCAGCAACATCCTATACACGCCAGTGTGACAACGACGTTGAATATAAACATCATATCATCTGAGAAGGAAAGTAGTTTAATTTTAGTGTCCAACAATCACATCATCAAAAAATGACGATATAATATACTCACCCAAACCACGGCGCATCGCCGCAAAGGTGATTTGTTCCGTACTGAATATGAAAGCCAGTCCTCCACTAGTTAGGAAAAAACTTGCCACGGCTTCAGTGGGAGGCCGTGAAGGTAAAACAGAGTGTGGGGGTCGTAACCATAAAAAGAAATAAGTTAAAATGCGAAACGCTCCGAAACCTGCTAGGAGGTAACCCCATAGGGCATGAATTTGAACCTGATTGACACAAATGATTGAGCATAAACGTCTAAAGTGAGATTGTAAGGTGAGCTGCGACATACTTGGAAAAGATACGCTTGATGGTGGGCGCTCATCGCCACACCTGTCACGCCGATAACAAGGGCCGGGAAGGGATTAAAACTACCTGCATAACTTGGGGGTGGAGTGATCCGTTCATCTGATTTCACGACTGAAGCTGAACGAGTAGATAGCCAGTCTCTAGCTCGAGATGATTCCAATGCTAAACCCAAGAAGCCAGCAAAAGCAAACATCGCTGCAATTGAAATATGTTGGATTTCTTTCGTCGTGAATGGACTGCCTGGAGCAGCACCAAATCGTTCCATCCAGACATTAGTAATTCCATATATAAATATTACGCCGGATTCGATGGCTTCCGCAGAAGGTATCTTGTGCGCACGATCGGCTGGGAGTCGATTCCAAGCCCAACCCATATCGCCCCATGCTCCGATATATCGGCCAAACGACAAAAGACCATACAAGAAGAATATCGAGCCCTCTGCAAAATGATGATATCTTGAGAAACTGATGGAAAAAGATGGAACAATACTCACTGATCAGATGGGCGAGGCAACCATTGATGTAGTTACCTCGGCATATTCCAGAGTAAACCGTAATACCAGAAATCAATTGAACAAAGCCTAAAATGACGAGCACACGTTCTGCTGTAGCTAGTAAAAATTTTCCGATACGGTATCTCACGGGCAAAATTGAGCCTTCAAATTCATGAGAACTGGCGCGCGAATGCTGAATAGGGTTGTGAAGTGTGTCATCCGAAAACGTGGAGATCGCGGAAATATTTCTGGTGTGGCGGTGGACAGATGTTGGTGTCGCGCTGACAAATGTTCCCTCAGAAGCATCAGAATGATGCCATTGCCGGAGTTCATTCGGCAAGGTCCCCGATGAACTATCTTGATGGTGATTCTGGGAGAAAGATTCCATTCGCTCATTGTCTAATTCATAAAATTCGGTGGGTTCCTCGTGTACTAGGGTGGCGTATTCAGGCTCCGAGGTTCGCGATTTGTTCAAGATAACGGAAGACCAGAATTCCCCGAAGGTCTTAAGTGGGCCCTTAAAGAAAGCCACTGCGCGATAAACAAATGCTAAAGCATCGACCCCAGCTAATGCACCGGCAAAGGCAAGAATGAGATAGCCCATAGAACCGTGCGTCGTGCCATCGTATCTGCGGGGCACCTTTTAGGTCAACAATGTCAATATGCCTTTTTGGGATTATGATACATACAAATTTCCCGTTAATTTCTTGTATAAGGAGCCAGTTACTGAACTGAAAAAAAGGATGCCAAACCATATCAAAGTTACCGCTGGCTGCCATGAATGTCGAACGGATCTCATTGAAATTGCTTTTAAGGCAATAAGAAAATTACTGATAGTAGTTGTCACCGTAAAGGGGGTACTGACCGACGGGTAGTAAAATAAACGATGCGAAAACTGAGCCAAGGACATGAAGAATCAATAGGGAGCGCCAGTTGTTGAAATCTTGGCCTTCTGGTGCTTCGAAGTCGTGCGACCAGTAAGACAATGGATCGGGTGCATGACTTAATAAAATCATCGTCTCGTTCAGCTCGATGAGTGGCGCGCTATGAGGAAGACTATGGTCGTGCGCCATATTATTGTGTGATAAGTCGTGCAAATCGTCGTCTTCATCACCGTGACGGGGTACATGCAACCCTGAAACGGTAAGAATGCCCAGGAGGAAAGTGAGAACCGCCAAAATATGGTTCGTCTTCATGGTATAAGTACTAACGGGAGGATATACAGTATAGGGGAGAGAGAAAGGGGGCAAACGCGAAGGAAGGGGAAAATTGACAAAGTTGTGAGGTGCGACCTTTTTATTTTGCAAAAATAGTTCTTAAAGTTTCCATAATGTGCAATCCAAAGCAAATTACTCAGTGTAACATGGCCGGAGATGATGACTCGAATCCTAACACCGGCGAAACACAGGGTCAGAAGCGCGTGAACGTAATTGCACAACAATAAGCACCGCACGCCCTATCCAACGCTAAACTGGTAACCTTAAAAACCAATTCTAATCGCAAAAGGTAAAATCGGAACACTCACCATTGAACGAGGACGTCCGGAACAGCTTCGACTTTCTTGGCTTAATCAGCGGCACAAGTGCAGCTATGACGCGTTTCGCTCGGCAGTTCCGGCGGATGACTCAGACAGCCCGATGGCACGGGGCGATCAGATCAGTGTCCTCGCTGGCGCAAGTCATTGGGGTTGGCGAAACTGGATCGAGCTGACTGACTGTTGAGCACGGTGATCGTCCGGCCCAATTACTCAAGAAAACGTCATCCGCGTGGTACGTGCACTACCACGAAAAAATCGGAAGCATTGTTTACTTGTTGATTACTGTTTACTGTTTACCGACTTATGATTAGCAAAGAAAATATGATAAGTAATTGAATTTGAACCTGACTACAACCTAACATTCTTTCACAACCCTACTACTGTCTAGGAATGCTGGTCCCCGGTTAGTGCGCGTCGTCGTTACGTGGCCGTTCGAAACTGAGGAGCAAGTCTGTAGTTTTATTCGCGTGACCTCCCGTTGTCACATTCCTTTCGGAGTCTCAACTCATCTCTTTATGCGGTGTTGAGTCGAACAGCTCCAGACCTACCGCCCTCACTTGTTTTCCTTCAAGCACAATCTAGATTGATTTTCCCTTCCCCTATCATCTTCCTTCTCTTTGAATGTCAACGTTTGAGCAGCTTATTACCGATCTCACTAGGGACGTCAATCGTGCCCAACCAAAGGATGCTCTTCAGTATTGTTCGAATTGGTTTCAAATTAGACTGCAGGAGCAGCGGGAAAGGACACGCGACGCTCTCTCCAGAAGAGCGACTCATGCCGAATTACCAGTAGACCATATATCTGACTCCTCATTTCCAAACTCGAAACGTACCCTATTTAATCCAAGTTATACACCTGCGGCATCTCAACCTGTTATTCTCTCCAAACCCCAGCACCTGGTCAGCCAAGGTTTTCCTGGCACCCTAAACATTGCCGGAAATGCGTTACTGGCCAACAGTAATCTCAATTTTCCTGAAGATACCACCGGTGATTATCTAACCCCTCCTATCTCTTCCTTGGGAAGAAGGGTCTCCGTCAGTGCCGAGTCCGGTTTGGTACAGGACAAATACCTCAATGAACCCACTCCTTATTTCCCGAAATCCGATGAACAACGTAAACGTATCAAAGCCTCTATATCCCGTAATTTCCTCTTTCGAGATCTAAATGAAGAGCAGGAGCTTGGTGTCTTGAATGCTATGCAAGAAGTCAAGGTCCCCGCTCGAAATGTGGTTATACGTCAAGGCGATGACGGTAATTATTTTTATATTGTCGAGGAAGGTCTATTATACTGTTACATTCGGGACGACGACGCTTTGCCCATCCAGCCGGAGGGTGAGGTGGTTGAAGATTTTGCTCCAACGGACTATGACTCCAGATTTGGCAAAAAAGTCGCCGTCTGTAAACCAAACGACTCGTTCGGTGAACTGGCCTTGATGTATAATCACCCTCGCGCGGCGAGTGTTATAGCAGTGGAAGCCTCAACTCTATGGCAACTAGATCGGATCACCTTCCGAAAAATTGTTACCCAGATTGCCCGGCGGAGACGGAAGATGTACGAGGATTTCCTCAAGAACGTCCCGATTCTATCCTCCCTTAGCGAAGTCGAGAGGAGTAAGATTGCAGACGTGTTGACTTCAGAGCAGTACGCTGACGGAGAGGCCGTCGTGAAGCAAGGCGATCCTGGAGAGACGTTCTACTTTGTAGAAGAAGGAGAGGCGATTATTACCAAACGTCAAAAGAATGATAAGGGAGAGTGGGAAGAAGCTGAGTTGGGTATTTATAAGAAAGGCGATTACTTTGGTGGTAAGCCCTCTCCGTTCCTGCAGCTTGTGTCAACCCTCTCACGTTTGTTTGATTTTCAGAGCTAGCGCTACTTCGGACAGCGCCACGAGCTGCAACCGTCACAGCTGTTCATCGAAGAGATGCTTCATCACCCCGGCTAAAATGTGCGCGACTTGGTGCTGCCGCATTTACGCGCTTACTGGGACCTTTGCGAGAAATCATGGAACGCAAGGCCGGGACTTATAGTGGCTATCGCTAAGGACCCGAAATATGATTGTCGTCTTTCCCCCCTTGGAGTATATATACCAGAACTAAAAATACGCGCGATGATTAGATCTGCACCCTGAATATTTTTTTAATGCATGTAGTATATTTATCTGACGAGGGTCTTATTTTCAGATGTTTTTTGCTGTCTTTGTCGTTTGATATCCTTGCATTGTAGTGTACGTATTTAAATAAAAGAAGATGTTTGTTGTTATGACTTCGGGACACCATTGAGACAAGATCGAGGGCCCAAAAGGAGTCGTTGACCGGAATAGTCCGAGTTATGTCACAATTTACGACATCCTTCGGACATCGACGACCACGACCTGAGCTTCTCAAGCTTGAGGCTTGTACACCCCGCATTGCCGTTGCACGGCGTGCTGCTCTTTAACAAAGAGTCTGTACGATACCTTTGTGCACGGAGGTAGGTAACAATCATTGTCAAAGTCCGGAACTGATCTGAAGATGGAACTGCGTGCTCCACTTTTGTCCTCACAGGTCCATTAACTTGATCCTCCACTCCATTTCGTGACAACCAATATCTATTAACTATATAAAAGAAGAAGACGTCGGTTCGCACACCCTCCTCGCAATTCCGTTCCCTCGTCGTTTTAAATTATGGTCCGGAGACACAGTCCAGATGGCTTCAAAGGTGCTAGACACCTCTCACAAAGAGATCTACCTATTGTGTCAGGTAAATTACCCGCGTATTGTTCTACACTACCTTTTCCATTTAATTTTGTTGTTATATCAATACTGATTTTTATTCGTAGTTATACCCAGTGCTTTGAGTAGCATAGACATATTTTCCCACCCAAAGTCGTGAGTGCCTTCCCTTTCTCGTTTCGCTCTTTCGCTCCATTCTTTTTAATTTACAAAATTACAGTGAAGGTCCTGTCAGCGGAAGCGATTTACCTACCTTTTCGGTTCCACTCCCACCCGATGAACCCCCGTCATCGACTAGTGTTGCTATACCTGGTTTTCCGTTACCGCCACTGTTATCATCTCTATTGCCTTCTGATACCGCTACTTCCTTAGTCTCTATAAAATCTAGCTCAACACCGTTAACTACTTCAACATCTTCAGTATTCACGTCCCAACCTCCCAGTACGACCACGGGAAGTAGTAACGCCGTTAACTCGACTGCAGAACCTCCTAGCCCTTCTTCTACTGCACATTCTACTCCAAGTTCTACGTCGATTACCTCTCAGGCATCATCCACTCCTGCTGCTTTTGCAAATACTGGGTCTTCAACCATAACCGAAGTTTTTACCACAACCTCAGGAACGATTGCTCTCGAAGTAACGACGACTATACCGCCCTCGCTTGTATCCAATCCAGGGTCTGAATCATCGTTTTTCAAAGATAAAGGACAAGCAGCCGCAGTGTTGACCATAGGGATCCTCGTTGGTATCCTAGGTTTTAGTTTCTTGGGATACCGATTTGTAAAAACTGTCAAGATTAGGCAGCTTGAGCGAGATTTACAGGAAGCTTCGCGTTTGAATCGGTCCCGTGCGCTATTAGCTGATGGAGAAGACGATGCATTTTCTGCAGATTATAACATGCGACAAACGGATAGTAGCTTATGGAACGACCCGTCGGTAAACTCTGACAGACGCGTTGGCAGCACGAAGAGTGGGTCCACTGTTCGCAGTGATCAGGGTGTTGGGTATACTTCTTTTGAACGTGCAGCGAGAGGACGCTTTTCTTCAGAAGAAGATGAGGTTTCGCCAGCGAATACAAATGAATCTGCATTCAAAGGACCAACGAGTGGACTTGATTCTAGCTCAAATCTTGTCGCTGCTAGTAGCAGCTCGGGTCCAGCTGTGTCAGTCCCGAGCCGAAATCCTTTTCTGGTACGGAGAGAAGACATCGAACCGCCTACACCTCCTGTTCTTCCCGACTTTTTTGGCGAAGACCCTCCAACTCTCAATGCGATTTCGTCCCCTGCTTCGATAGATGATCGAAATGCCTTCTATTTAAGACAACAAAATCTCAAAGTACGCAATGTGTTTCAGTTTTTTTGGTCAGAACAATGTTTGAATAGATTTCAGGTCACTAATGAATGAATGAGCTTTCGTTCCTCAGGCTGGTGACAATACGTTCATTAAATAAACTGAAAGGGGAAAGGAGTACTACATAACAGTTCATACGCGTGGTGGTGGAATACTGTTATTCCTCAATCTTTTCCTTCTTTATTCTTCATTATATTCCATCGAGAATTGATTTATTCCAAAACTTTGTGATATACTATTTAAAACTGTCTTTGTTTTTTTAGGGTTGTGTCCACTGTCTATTTCCTTCCGAGGTCGTTTTAGTGTATTTCACGCTCCTTAATAGATCTAGAATTTTTGAAACACGTCAATTTGAGAGATTATGCAAAAGTTATGCTATATTTCCAGTATCTTAGTCTATATTTCCTATGCTTTTGAAGAAATCAAAAGCCCAGACAGCTTCAAGTTTGAGAGCTTCTCGGTTTTGAAAGTCCGACTCGGACACGGGCATACCCAATTTTCTTCCACTGCTTCATGCATTTTTGCTGCATCCATTAATTGAGACGTCAAAACAAGGCGCATGGAGAGCAATTTTCCCGAACATCTTGCCATTCGCGCATCTGATCCAAAATCAACAATTCGCTTATTAGATCTTGAAATACCATCGGATCTGTGTGAAGGAGCTTCACAGGAACAAGATGTCGTCGATTCACAGCAAGATATTGAAAACTATGGAATTGCCGGTAGAATATGGTGAGACGACACACGTTCTTTTTGGAGATGTTCTTCCAACTTCCCCAGGAGGCTGCCTATGTCATGAGGGTGTATCTTCAATCAGATTCCTCCATCCAGTTCGACCCGCCGTGTTCACTTTACGAAGCTTGCAACGGTGCTGTAATTGAACTTGGCTCTGGAACAGGCTATCTAGGTTTTGCGCTGGCCCGCTACATGTCTTTGAGCTCGCAAAAGTCACATTCCAAGACTCTTGTGCTGACGGATCTGCCAGATGTATGCACGCTTCTTGAACGTAATCGCTCACAGAAAAAGCCAACCAGCCTCTCCGGTATCAATATTCTCATTGAACCTTTATCTTGGGGGAATTTAAAAGATGGAGAGAATTTAGCCAGCAAACTCAGTGATACCTATTCATCCCCTCTGCTTACTCACATCATCGGTAGTGATCTCGTAACCAATTTTTTTTTCCATTTTAAGCGTTAAAGTGGGTAACCCGTGTATTTGCTTGCGTAGGTCTATTTTCGGGAGTTACAGGCTCCGTTACTTCGTACTCTCTTACAGTTGTCATCGCCTCCCTTTTCCACCGCTGAAAAGCCCGTTCAAATCATCATCTCTTGTGTGTCTCATGCTCCGCCTTGTATATAGATTCGAACTGACATCACTATTAATAGACATGATTCGTAACTTACCTATGGAAATGCTCTTCTGGAGCGCGTTCGGTGTCTGGTTCGATTTCTCGCGAGTTTTGTTTCGCAATCAAGACGGACATTGGCAGAGTTTTGGGAATAACGAGGGAGATAGCTATTTTATAATTGTCGCAACAAGGAAAGCGGAGACTTTGGACTGGGAAATACCCATTGAAGGTGACTTGTTACGAAGAGGAAATGAAAGCTTCGAGACACTCCTACTTATGAATCTGCCTGGAATATATGAAGAAGAGTAACTAAACACAATCACACTGAATTCTCAATTTACACAATTAAGGAAACCGATTCGTTGAATTCGAAGAAACAAGATTCAGTCAGGACTCGATACCTGGATGTCTTTTACCCACGAGTCGACGATAAGACAGTGTTTTGCGGCTAGTTGCCCGCTGGTGGAGATAGAAGCTGAACCTCCCTGTTTCTCCTCTCTTCTGACGCGGATTCATGGAAGATACTAATGAAGAAAGAAATGTGGCCCATGCATTAGTTGACGTCACCGGAACACGGAACCATTAGCACAAAGTCTACTTTCATTGACAATCTTCTCTGCTAGAACCATCCGTCTGTTCAACTTCAGGAACCTTCGGCTGTCATCTAACAATTCAAAAGTTGCTTCCATCGTCACTCTCAGGTCCAATCCTAGATCCGGAAGTTTACCCTTAAAAAATGACTGAGATTTTTCTAGCCGATTAATTACGCCTTATCTCTGAGTATTCTAGACTAATTTTCTAGCAAGGATCGATATAATCACCGTGATGGCACGTCTCGCGACAGCCCGAGTAGCTTGCATTTCATTTGCTGCGTACTATGTAAATAGGTGGGAAAAGAATCAATTCCGCTGACTATTAACCAATTGAATGACAGCGTCTCAAACAACTCAGATATGCTCTCACGTTGTAGAGCTTATAATTAATTTTGAGGGAACGATAAAGTGGCAGGCTTTTATCTTTGTATCTCTAACCCTCGATGGCCCACCTTGCTCTCGACATCGTCGTTACCTCTCTCTGCCTTGGTCTAGCATATTACTTTTATGGCCAATGTTCAAGTGTCCCCAAAGGTCTGTTTAACGTATTCTTATACTGCAATCAATATCCAGTGATACTGCCAATAGGTCTTCGATTGCCTCCCGGTCCCCCAAGAAAGTTTCTGATCGGAAATCTCTTAGACCTACCGCCAAGCGGTCAGCCAGAGTATATAACGTACGCACAACTAGCAGAGAAATATGGTTGATAATTTCCCGTCCCCTGACCTTTATAATTCAATTAACTGGATTAATCAAGGCGAACTCGTATATCTTAATATTTTTGGAAAATCTGTATTGTTCGTCAACTCTTTCGAAATGGCACATGAGATTTTTGTAAAACGGAGTGCAATCTATTCTGATCGGATTACAACCCAGATGATACACGAATTGTAAGTGGATATATTTATTATTACACCAATTATTTACATTCAATATGACTTCAACTAGAACGTGTTTTGGAAACACTTCGATTATTACAATGCCATATGGAGAACGATGGGCTCAACATCGAGCCATTATTCATGATCTCCTTTCCCCTAAGAAAGTTGTTGAATATAGGCATATTTTGGAAGAAGTCACCAGGTTCGTTTAGATTATATCCAGATAACGATGATGGCGATGATGTATACGTTTTGGATTAGAAAAATTCTCTGTGATCTTAGTCGTGAACCAGATGATTTCCGAGCACGTGTTAGACATGGTATAGGTACTTTCGTTATGGAGGTAGGCATAATAGCCGTATATTTGTCACTGTTCATTGATTGACCCAGTTTAAAAGCTGTTGTATGGCATAAAAGTTCAGCACAGGAGTGATCCTTACGTAGAATTGGCCGAAATGACGCTCAAAAATATGACCAAAGTTTTCGTTTTTGGTGCATTCAAGGTTGATATTTTTCCAATGCGTAGGTTGTATATACCTAGAAAATTAGTCATAGCTTGACATTTTGAAAAATATTAGTAAAATACCTTCCCTCTTGGTTTCCGGGATTAGAATTCCCCAAAGCCGCTGCAGAGTTCGACAAAACCTACCGGAACATGATGGAACGTCCGTTTTCAGCTGTCGAACAACAGTTTGTAAGTCTTTGAATGAGACTTTTGGTTTTCCTTTGAGTTCCTTTTTTGGCTCAACTTGTCGTGTCGATCACTAGAAATCCGGACAGGTTACGCCTTCGTTTGTTTCTAGTTACCTTGAGAATATGCAGGATGGGCAATCATCGAATTTAAAGGAAGCCGTTCAGCAAGTCGCAACTGCCCTTTACATTGGGGGTATTGATACCGTAGGTTTCCTTGAAGAATATCAAGGAGCTAGACTGAATTGTTGAATTAGGTGGACTGTGCAATGCAACATTTCTTCCTAGCTATGGCATTACACCCAGAGGTACAGAAAAAAGCTCAAGAAGAATTAGATAGAGTCGTAGGAAAAGACCATTTGCCGTCTTTCGATGATCAGGAAAATCTTCCTTATATTGATGCTGTTTGTAAAGAATTACAGCGCTGGCAGCCTGCCGGGCCATTTGCTCTCCCCCATCGACTAATCCAAGATGACATTATTGGAGAATATTTTATACCAAAGGGAACGATAGTTATGGGAAACTCTAGGTCTGTTGAGTTTTCTACTCCAATGCATACCACTAAGTGCACCTATAGGTGGCTTCTCCGGCTACCAACTAAATATGGCTCCGATACGCACAAGTTCAATCCTGATAGATTTTTGGATAAAAGCTTAGATCTGGGCTACCCAGAATTCGCGTTCGGCTATGGTAGACGGTAAGAAGCACATACCTATCATTTGAACTATAAATGACCTAACTGCCCTGTAGAGCCTGCCCCGGTAGATATCTCGCAGAGGCGCATATATTCATCACAGTGGTGTCTGTTTTACATATGTTCGATATCGCACCATACGATGAAGAAATGCTTCGAAGTATCGTTGAGAAGGATTTGTTTGATCCCGGTGTGGTTTCGTATGTCTTCTCTTTTCAACTCGATTTTAGGAACTAAATTGAAGGCTAAAATGGATTAGTCGACCGCTTTCGTCGCATCTCCGGTGTAAAATAACAATACGGCCAGGCTTGGAAAAAACCATGGAACAAATTAATGTTACTATCAGTGACTAGCATAACCTAAATATATGAATTTTCTTTTCCCAACGATTCTGTCTTTCGGCTTTGTGTGGTAGTGGTCTCATATCTGTCACAATCTCGTAACCAAACGACTTGTTTTGTTTTACAGCGTTCAAGTGAGAATAACCCATGTATTTACTTGCATAGTTCTATTTTCGGGAGCTGCAGTCTAAGTTTGAATAAAAGAGAGGCATAACACAAGACACAGTGCGATCCGTTCCTCAAGTTCAAGTTGTGAACTTAAATGGATTGGCATTGAAAAATAACGGCATGCTAATCTTCAATGATTGGGACCATTGTGAAAATAGCTCGCGATTAGGCTGTTCTCCTAGTTCTCGGAATGTCGACGCGAGATTCAACTTGAGACAGTGAACGACATTTGAAACCGAGTGCACCTCGAGCGAAGCTGGTGACTTTGACAGAGTTTACATTGACTACTCAGGAGAATGGCCACGAAAAATGATAGCTTATCACAACGAACCAATTCCACGACTAGGTTTTGTCCAGCGTTATCAAATTGATAAAGTATTCGAGAACGCGTCGCGTGGGCGCGACCTGTCAAGTTGGAGCGCTCTAGTGTTCCTCCATCCGCCAATCGGATCCAATTTTTAATAGCAAGTCCTAAGCTGCCATTTTCATTTCGCTTGGGCGGCACTACCAAAGCTCCCTTGTTTGTCTGCTTAACGTTGCACAACTCTACTTCTCGCGAGTCATCGCCAGGTGTGTTTGTCCGTGAGCGTAGTGTCTGGACCTCCCACGTATATGCACATTGGTTCTCAAGCGTCAGATTATGGCGCTGCGACATCATTTCGCTGCTGGGCCCGTTTGTCTTGTGACGCGAAAAGGACGTTAGTTTCCTCATTAGTAGGTTCATCCTGTTCTCGTTTAGAACAAGAGCTAATGGTAACCGCCACAGTAACATCTTTAGAGACATGTCCAGCGACCGTAAGATCAACATATTGCCTGAGATGTCTAGGAATATCATCAGAGCTTGAAGAATAGGATTTTGAGGTCGCAATCGTGTCGTATTTTCCTGGTAACGTAGAACGCGCGATCCTAGTTGGAATGTTCGTCAGGGTGTCGAACACTGACGTGAGCCTTTCCCGATATTCATCCAAGCCATCTGCTTTCGGATCGACACATGCTTTTCAAGACTAATCCCGCTCATCGACCAACAATTTCGGCTTGACCAATCGTCCGATTATGGTGCGCGTATGATCTTGCGTGTCCGATATCCGTCTGGTGACCGTCCTCATTCCAGAGTCTTCCAGCTTTCGTCCCGAGAGTGTCGACATGCGGGATGATTCGTCTACCAGAAGCACTATATTCCTCAAAGGTGCGACATAATAGCAACGCGGGCATTGCAATCCGCGCCATGAGGGAGCATAACAAGATAGGTAAAGCCTATCCATGACTCCAAAGGTGACGTCGCGCGGACTATTTTCAGGCGAAATAGTCAAGAAGCCCCGACCTGAATCGAATCCAAATGACTTGTTTGGTGAAGGTTGGAAGAAATCGTCACTAGGTTGAAAGGAACGAGGTACGTTCCTGCGCAGTCCGAGACTCTTGCAAATGTTGCAAGTCCTGATAGACTTCAAAATAACTTTAAGCATTCCTCTGTCACGAAGTCGGGACGCGACAAGCTGGTAAGTTCTACAATATCCTACATGGTCTCCTATTAATTGTTCGTGTATTGTCTTGATCATCTCCAGTCTTGCATTATTAAGCACACACAGTCGGCTGAATCGGTTCCCATTCGGAAAAGCAAGTCGCGTCCAATCACTAAAGCGTTCTCGCTAGCATCAGGATAGTCGTTAGGATCCGCATCGTGTCAAAGAGTGCTCCAGCCTTAAGACCGAAATGAGAGTCTCTAAGACTGATCCAAAACCTTGCTGGTGAGTATCTTCTCAATTCTCCTTCTCACTCAGACTCGGCTTGATCTCTTGATGCGTCTCCGCGATCGGTGCAGGGCTGGAAATCTGAGAACTTCTCTTAAGGAATCCTCCGTTAACTCGGTAGCTAGGGTCGCTACCGGGCCGCCACCGTCCTTTCCGCTATCCCCTCCGTCAAAATCCGCTTCTTTGTCATGGTCGGCAGGATCCTCAAGATTGTTCAGATACCCTCTGAGCGGGAAACTCGCAACCACTCGCGGCACAGGATGTTGGATGACCGGGTATGGACCTTGAGGTGCTCGTTCCAGCGATGACAGGGATTCGGAAGCTGTAAACCAGTTTTCTCGTGATGAGTGTGAAAAGACTGATCTGGGCTTGTATGGCAATGGTGAACGGTAAATCCTATTTCTTCGTAGACTAATTCGCTTCCTCGCATAGGGTCGAACTGACCAGACATAATTTCAGCTTCAGGATCGGATATGAGGGAATCTTGCTTTCTAATCGACGGAAACTTAGGAACAATCCCCTCAGACTTGGCTCTGTTTCAACGGTGGCCTTCAGTTCGTGAATAGATGGCCGTTGTTCTTCAACTTGGACCGCTTTAGGGGAGATTCCCTCAGTCTTGACTATCTTCTTCAAAGCGCAAAATGGTTGAAAGGGAGGAAACAAAGCTTCGTTGTGATAGAGGTACTACAGTCAGAAATGTTTCCGCTTTGTCTCTGTACAAACTTCTAATATTTAGAAGTCGTCTGAAGTCCAGACATGCAACGGACAGTCGTCGGTACCCCAGACAGGTACTTCCATGATAACGCTCATCTTATCTCGAGCTTGCATTGCATAGCGTTTCATCTGTGAGTGAAATTGTCGAATTTTATTGGGTCTGAATGATAACCTAGACACTCCAAAAGGTCGCTATCGTAAGGAATGCCAATCAAAACCGAGTCCAACCCAGCAAGTAAATAGTTCTCCGCAAAGCTCTTCCGCCTGTCTTGGCAAAGGCAACGATGGCAAACGATGCTTCGTTTCGATGGATCTCAAGGCACACTGTAATGTGGTGTTCCTGCGAAGTTCTAAGGATTTATTTAATTTGTAAGTCCTCCTCAAACGACTTGTCGCAGGAATTAAGTAGGCTAATAGGTCATGCGGTACAACCATGTCTCCTGCACGGATAGTAGTAAGAGGTGCACCGGAGAACTTTGGAGAAGGAAAAAGAGTAGTAGCGTTGGCATTTCTATGAAATGCTTGGGGTAGCCAATACTTTGATTGAGTGTAGTAGGAATAGGGGATGGCGTGATTTGGATAGGGCCGTTCGCAAGATGTTTATCTCCATTGACAGACTGCCATTAGGAGGAGGTACGCCACTCATTTCTTCAGCTAATAATGTAGCTGGTGGCTTAAGAAATCTTCTAGGAATCGATTTTATCGTGTTTAGAAGCCACTTCGACGAATCTTCGCGTATGACGGGTCGCGAAGAGATTCGTTTGGTGATGATTCTTCTCGCATGTTTCGCAATCAAGAAGGACATTGGCGGGGCTTTTGGGGATAGCGAGGGAGATAGCTATTTTATAATTGTCGCAACAAGGAAAGCGGAGACTTTGGACTGGGAAATACCCATTGAAGGTGACTTGTTACGAAGAGGAAATGAAAGCTTCGAGACACTCCTACTTATGAACCTGCCTGGGATATATGAAGAAGAGTAAATAAACACAATTACACTGAACTCTCATTTTACACAATTAAGGAAACCGATTCGTTGAATTCGAAGAAACAAGTTTCAGTCAGGACGAGATAGTACCAAGATTCTTATTACCCACGAGCCGACGATAAGACAGTGTTTTGCGGCTAGTTACCCGCTGGTTGGGATAGAAGAAGCTCACTGTTTCTCCTCTTTCTGACGCGGAAGACACTAATGAAGAAGACCCCGTGCCTTTGTTGACGTCGCCGGGACACGGAACATTGAAACAAAATCTACTTTCATTTACAATCTTCTCTGCTAGAATCATCCGTCTGTTCTTCAGAAGGCCTTTGATTATTGTCAGCTGCTATTTGACAATTGAAAAATTGCTTCCATCGCCGTTCTTGAATTTAATCATAAACGTTCTAATTGAAAGTTTATCCCTAACAAATGACTGTAATTATCTATTCGATGAATCACGAGTTTGTGTTCTGTCTTATCTCTGAATAATCTCGGCTAATCCTTAGGCAGGGAAAGATATCACCGTGAGGAGCATGTCTTGCGAGAACCTAAGTAGTTTGCACTTCAATCGCTACGTACTATACATATAGGTGGGAAACGAAACAATCCCACTGATTGTTTTTTTTTTTGCCAATTGAATGACCGCTTCAAACAATTCAGATATGCTCTCATGTAGCTTATAATCGACTTGATTGGCAATAAGTAGCAGGTTTATTGTTTCCGTATGATCTTTAACCCTCGATGGCGCACCTTGCTCTCGATATCGCCGTTACCTCTCTCTGCCTTGGTCTCACATATTACTTTTATGTCCAGCGTTTAAGTGTCCCAAAAGGTTTGTCCAGCATATTCTTATATCACATCCATTATATCTAGTGATTCTACATATAGGTCTTCGGTTGCCCCCCGGTCCCCCAAGAAAGTTTCTGATCGGAAATCTCTTAGACCTCCCGCCAGGAGGTCAACCAGAGTATATAACATATGCGCAGCTAGCAGAGAAATATGGTTAAATTTTTCCCGTCTTTTGACCTCTATAATACAATTAACTTATAATCAAGGCGAGCTTGTATATCTCAACATTTTTGGAAAATCTATATTATTCGTCAACTCTTTCGAAATGGTACATGAGCTTTTTGTAAAACGGAGTGCAATTTATTCTGATCGAATTACCTCCCAAATGATACACGAATTGTGAGTAAAAATATCTACAAATCCAATTACATCTAATTTATAATTATAATTTTAATCAGAACGTGCTTTGGGAACACTTCGATTATTACAATGCCTTATGGGGAACGATGGGCTCAGCATCGGGCCGTCATTCATGATCTCCTCTCTCCGAAGAAGATTATTGAATATAGGCATACTTTGGAAGAGGTCACCAGGTTCGTTCAGATTATATCCAGGTAATGCGATGATGTAATGTTTTGGATTAGGAAAATTCTGTGTGATCTTAGTCTTGAACCAGACAGTTTCCAAGCACGTGTTAGACATGGCATAGGTACTTTCATTATGGAGGTAGGCATAGTCGTATGTTTGTCACTGTTCATTGATTGACCCAGTTTCAAAGCTGCTGTATGGCATAAAAGTTCAGCACAGGAGTGATCCTTACATAGAATTGGCCGAAACAACACTCAAGCATATGACTAGAGCTTTGGTTTTTGGGGCATTTAGGGTCGATGTTTTTCCAATGTGTAAGTTGTATATACCTGAGAGAACGATAATATTTTGATGTTTCTAAAACTAGTAAAGTACCTTCCCTCTTGGCTTCCAGGATTAGAATTCCCGAAAGCTGCTGTAAACTTAGACGAAACCTACCGGAACATGATGGAACGTCCGTTTTCAGCCGTTGAACAACAGTTTGTGAGTCTTTGAACGAGACCTTCTTGTTTCCTTTGAGATCCTTTTGGCTCAACCTGTCGTGTCGACCTTTATCTAGAAATCCGGGCAAATTACCCCTTCGTTCGTCTCTAACTACCTTGAGAATATCCAAAATGGGCAATCATCGGATTCAAAGGACACTATTCAGCAAGTCGCAACTGCCCTTTACATTGCAGGAATTGACACAGTAAGCTTTCTCTTGAGAGAATTAAATGCTGGACTGAATGTTGAATTAGGTGGACTGTGCAATACAACTTTTCTTCCTAGCTATGGCGCTGCACCCAGAGGTACAGAAAAAAGCTCAAGAAGAATTGGATAGAGTCATAGGAAAAGACCATTTGCCGTCTTTCGACGACCAGGAAAATCTTCCTTATATTGATGCTGTTTGTAAAGAATTACAACGCTGGCAGCCTGTCGGGCCAATTGCTCTCCCCCATCGACTAATCCAAGATGACATTGTTGGGGAATATTTTATACCAAAGGGAACGACTGTTTTGGGACACTCTAGGTCTGTTAATTTTTCTATTCCAATATATACCACTAAGTGCACCTATAGGTGGCTTCTCCGGCTACCAACTAAATACGGCCCCGATGCGCACAAGTTCAATCCTGATAGATTTTTGGATAAAAGCCTGGATCTGGGCTACCCAGAATTCGCGTTCGGCTATGGTAGACGGTAAGAAGCACATACAAATTATTTGAACTGTAGATGATTTAGCTGCCTTGTAGAGTCTGTCCTGGAAGATATCTCGCAGAGGCGCATATATTCATCACAGTGGTGTCTGTTTTGCATATGTTCGATATTGCACCATACGATGAAGAAATGCTTCGAAGTATCGTTGAGAAGGATTTGTTTGATCCCAGTGTGGTTTCGTATGTCTTCTTTTTTTAACTCGGTTTTTAGGAACTAAATTGAAGGCTAAAATTGTTAGGGCGACTCAGGGCACACACCTAGAGGAGGGAAAACCTAAGATCTATTGGGGGGCAGCGACTAACTACTCACCTAGAGGAGGGAAAACCTAAGAGAACAAGCTTAGGTATCCCCCTCTAGGGAAAACGCAGATAAGTACAGGATATGAGGCGCCCGACTGATCCCCATGGGATCCGAGGAGATACAAACAGAAATCGAAAGAAATCGAAGAGATCGGGAAATCGAGAAAACGGTGGAAATAGTGGAAACGACAAAATACGGGAAATGAAGGAAATCGAAGTGCGAGATGAAATCGAAAGAAATCGAAGAAATCGAATAATAGGACGAGGCGCTAGCGTACTGTAACAAAAATGGTTCAGTCGACCGCTTTCGTCGCATCTCCGGTGTAAAATAACAATACGGCCAGGCTTGGAAAAAACCATGGAACAAATTAATGCTACATCAGTGAACTAGCATAACCTAAATACATTATGAACTTCTTTTTTCCGATTGTTTGTCTTTGGACTTTGTGTGGTAGTAGTCTCATATCTGATAATCTCAGATGAACGCGCATCTTACATAAGGCGTCTAACGCGTCTCCTGAAGGGGAGCAATGACTCTGTCAGACACGGCCAACACACTGTTTTATGCGTTCACCTGCAGCCTCGACGTCAGCACCACCTCCCGTCGAGAGCAATGAAACTGAGAAGATATCAGCATATTATTCCTTGGCTTTTCCGAATTTCACATACTACCTTCAGACATTGACGGTTACCATTGGACGGCGACCTAATCCTTCTGCCACTTCTTCCTCGACTTCTTCCGATGTTGACGTCGATCTCGGTCCTTTGAAGAGTGTCTCCAGACTGCACGCTCGAATTGAGTATGAGGAGGAGGAAGAGCGGTTTGTTCTTGTGGTTCTAGGGCGGAACGGCGCCTGGGTTGACGGGATCTGGGCCGGCTGTGGGAGTAAAGTACCTCTAAGTCAAAGGTAGACTCAAAGAAAAAAAACATGCTCTCAAACAAAACAAAAAACTTATTTCTTCCAGATCTCAAATCCAGATTGCAACAAGAACGTTTCATTTTATATTACCACCACCTCCGGAACCCGAGACAATATCGGCAAGCCCACCACCTTCGACGAATCGAGGTCGATCTCCTTCGGTAGATATCACTTCACTTTCTTCTGCATCCTCCCATCCACCATCTCCTAATCCGACTCCAAAGCCACAAGGGATTGGAAACACTAATGGCAAACCCGCTGCTCCCAAAGTCAATGCATCTAGGAAACGCAAACGGTCCGTTCCTCAGCCACCCAAAGTGCCACCGGACAAGATGCCACCGAAACCTTTAGCTACGTATACTGTCATGTGCTACAGAGCTATCACGGCGCTTGGTGGGAGAGCTACCCTTCAAGATGTTATACAATGGATGATAGATAATTACGAGTGGTACAAGTTAAACATCGGTGGTCCTTGGGAGGTAGGTCCTATTCATGTATTTACGCAATGATGAATTGTATTTTTTGAAACAAGACTTTTTCAAATCGAATTTTCAGAATTCTATAAGACATAATCTTTCATCCAATCGCGCCTTTCAGAACGTGGCCAAGTCATCTGACGAACGTATAAAGGGTTTTCTATGGGGAATTGACCCTGCATCAGAAACTGCTCTCAAAGAACAAGATGCCAAAGCACGACAAGCCGAACTAGATCGTCAGAAGAATTCGTTGGCGACTAGTGCTCAGCCGTCTCCTGCGACTATCAGCAAAACACAGCAATCTTCTAAGCCCGCCTTTACCACAGAGCCTTTGAAACTGTTCAAGACCAAGGCGACAACGAATGGGAATGCTGTTGTGTCTTCTGAAACAACTGGACAACCACCTGTCACATTACAGCTGTCTCCAATGGTGAAGACGGAGTCGCAGTCTACAGCGATCGCAATACAAGCGTCGTCTACCACTGTTAAGACAGAGGCGCCGAAGTCGACGGTTCAGTCCCAGTCAAACTCATCTGCTCGACCACCATCCTCAACCCTGGTCTCATCTACACCCTCGAAACCTGCAGAATCACAAGGACAACCAAACGTGGCATTGCCTATCATTGTGGCACCGCTACCCGAATCTTATGATTCTTCGTCCGCTGCGGCTGCATTAGCATCGTCTCCTGCAGCTGCAATTCTCACGAGTCCTCCAATGGTCGTTCATGAAGGAACGCTGATATTGAATCCGACTGTTTTTTCACATCTTACGCCCGAACGGTTGACGGAGCTTGAACAGATGGGGACGCAGAAAGCGTTGGAGACTTTGCAAGGAGATGTGGCGCGGTTTTTGAAGGCTAAGATGAGACCTGAAGGTGCGAGCCGAGGACGGGGTAGAGGGAAAGCGAAAGCTAGAGGCGGAGTGGGAGGGAGAGGGAGAGGGCGAGGCGGACTTCCGGCAGGGAAAGTTACTGAAGGGACGGTGGCTGATTCAACGTCATCGACGACGATAGCGACCGTAGATGGTGTTGAAGTTACAGCCAACAGGGTGATTAAACGAGAGGACGAGGATGTTACGGAGGAACCACCGGCAAAACGTGTAAAGCTAGATACCGAAGAGGTAGATGGGGATATTGATATCCTTGGAACATGAGACGTATTATAATGAAAAGCTGCTGCTGTATTGATACTAATTCTTTTCTGTTTTTGGTTTGAGATATTATTACAAGTTCAGTAGAATAACTATATCTTAGGCAACGCTCTCCTATCGCTTTCGTGTATTACTTTTGTTGTTATTGTTGTTGGTAGAATACGCCTATAATCTTCTCGTCTTTTTCGCTTTTGTGCCGCCGATTTTGATGGGTGTGCGATCGCTGAGGCATTTCACCATATCTCGAATAGCGTCTCCTTCAGAAGTTGTTAAAGCACGATAGACCGCTTCGCGTCCTTGACCGAACCCTTTGAAATGCACATGCAGTGTCATGCCGATGTTGTCCTCCCCAACCTCGGCGATTTTTTCGAATACACGAACGGCACAACGATAGCCTGCTTCGTATGAAGACCGCTGAACTTTTTTGAACCCACACATGCCCGCTGAGATGACTGAGAGCACTCTACCAGTTGGAGTAGAGAAAGTAATTATGGTGTTGTTTGGTGATGCTTTGACATAGAGCTGAAATGCATTTGATGATGATAACGAAGACGACGGAAGCGAATGTGCACTTGAAGGCTTGGGTGGTTGTGGTTGTGGGTATGCTCTTGAAGTAGGAGGTGTAGCAGGAATGTCGTTCTGTGTTTGTTCTATGGCCTCCGAACCTAGGATAGAAGCGAGATTGTCCACCGTCGCATCTCGAATGGGGGGCACACTAGAAGCTAATGTCCGAACACGCTGCTGTGAGTGTCGAGTGAAAAGCGATGAAGATGGAAGACGAAATCGTCGCAGCATTGAAGTTCGAGGCGGGGGGAACGGAATCCGAATTAGGCTCGTTACCATTACCGGCGTCAAGCTCAAGCCAAAAAAAAGTTTCCATCTCGCCCTCTCCATCTCCATGTCGGTTAGTCTTTTCGCGTTATTATCTAGTTTTCGGGAGGACATTAATTATTTATTTGTTTCTTTTAGCTATCGACGAAATTTTACAACACTTTTGTCAAGAGAAACAGTACGCTTCTTCCTTTTAACCTTTCTCTACCTAGACGGGACGGTTTGTGACGGATTACTCGATAATCAGGTATATACGTTGCGAGTATTTTCGCAGGTGCATACGCTGTGGGTGTAGGACTCGACATTGGCATCAATTCATTCTGGGATAGGTGGAACCGTGGTGTACGTTGTTGTCCTTGTGCTGTCTCCCTCTTCCACTGACACGGCCTATAGAAACAATGGAAAGATATCCGACACAAGTATATCACTCAAGATGAATGAACGGCTTTGAAACTGCAGTGTATATTCTCATCATAAGCTAATAAAAGCCTCTGACAATCGCTCTTCTTTCGGATATTTCTTTTTGCTTGAAGACGGGGCTCACTTTTCCGTCGCCGTTATTACAGAGCATGCAGTCCCCAGGTGCTTTGTGTGAGAGAAATCACACGACCATCTATATAAAGGAGGGAATAGAACTGATAAGAACCACGAGTTTCCGACCTTACGTACAGGACGGAAAGCGCGTTAGATTCCTAACTTTCCGATAGATTTAGGACGGCAGTTGTCGAGGTCATTCCCGTCACACGATTAGGAAGCAAATCTCTGACCAAGAAGATATTGTCAATTTTGAGATTCATATCTGGTGAGATGTCGTTGGGTTTTCGTCTAGACCTCACTTAATTTCAAAGGCACTTCTATGTATATGAAGGCCAGACCTCGAGGTCAAGATGTGAAAAACAAGATATCGTCGTACGATACATCGCTTAAACCGACTCAATATCGATAAACTCAATCTTTTGTTGAAGAATCTGCTATAAAAAGCTCAAGCTGCACACGTCTTCCCATTGACCCAGTTTGGTTCCTGTAGTGTATTCACTCCGAATGATCTATCATCTAAGATGCAAACACCTTGAAGTCTTCTGATCTTCGGCCCTTGTTTGGAAGTGTATCCCCTTGCACAGCCCCCTTAAACCAGGTGATACTATTCCGCGGTTTAGAGACACTCATTCAAAGCCCAAAATCGATATCTGATCCAAGAATTGCCAGACTAAACCCAAAACAAGAGGGATAGGCTCTGACATTGAGCTGTGCTAAGTAAGGCTATACTTTCTACGGACTGGAACGGAACATGCGTCTTAAACCACTCCAGTATGTGCTGGGCTTTTCGCCCCTGCACACGGGCAATGGTATTCTGATCGTCCTGGAATCGGACATGGCCGATCTTAATACACGGGGACTTGGTTGCTGTACGATGTGGTCCGGATCCGGTGTAAAGGTTAACGCATTTGGATTAAGGTATGCGGAACGGTCGGTCTGGTCTCCCCTGCTGGCCGTAAAAAGGAAGAACTTGCGCACACTCTTTATACTTTTTAGTTCACCGGAGTCCATAACTCGGAGATGACGAGGTAGGTGCGACTTGTGCGCGATGATGACAATGGTGTCTTAACAATGGCTCTCGCAGCCCTTTAGGTTATGAGCTACGTCCTTCCGCTCGTCGATTCCCGAGGGAGGCTTGTTAAGACGGAGGAGATACAAACTGATAATTCAACTGTTATGGATTACGATGAAAGCCGAATGACTGCAGGACTGGAGCTCAAGATTTGCGATTGCGTTAATCCTGCGGAGCGGAATATTCTCGAGGTTCAGCTAATATTTTAAATTGATAACCGGGGTGCAGTGTGTCAAGCAACCCTGTGTTTCTTTTATTGGAAGTTCAAAGACATAAATGGGATTGTAATAAAAATAAAGGGGACGGCTATGGAAAACAAACATACCTAGGATACCGGAAAGAATTTTTTTGTAAGATGACCGTCGCGATAGACACCATCACCACTTGATTTAGCATCATTTATTTGTTTCTGTTTCTGCTTTAGATATATAAGGTTGCATATGTGCGCGGTCATTTGAACAATCAACGTTCAACAGCTCAAGTGACCTGACAAAGAAGGACAAAGGGTTGCTTCAAGACACTTGGCCTATTAAATTGTTTGTGAATGTACAGCTTCGATTGAAAGAATGAAAAATAATGAAAAAAAGAAGCTTGCGCAAGTAGCTTTATTCCCGATTCTTTGCTTCCTTGAAGGCACCCACGCCGAATCCAAGCTTGAATTTCAGACCACAAGGAATCCGACGTCACCCGGGCGCACCATTTTACGAACGTTCGTGAAGGAAAGATGCATAACGACGTATAGAAACTGACTTCCCCTTTCCGGGACGAACATTCATCGAAAGGCATCCAAAGAAAAAAGTGCAACGTTTTTTTCCCAAAGCGCTGATCATGGCAGCAGCCGTTTGGCAGTCTATTTGAGATTGGTTGCTTATAATCGAAGCAACGGGCGTTGAATGCGCCGTTCGTTGCGTATGAAATTTTGAACGTGTGTCGTGCAATTCAGCCACTGTTTGATGAGCACAGATGTCATTTTCAATTTGGATTCATCACTGCCTAGGTGACCAGCGGGGGTTCACTAATCCCCTTCAATACGTTATGTCATGTGCCACGTTCGCACCTGACCAGAATTACATGAAACCTGTGGTAATATAATTTCATTTCCTCAATGCCAAACTGTGATTTACCTAAATGCGATAACTTATCTTGACCTGGCTCGACTCTGACCGAATCCCGGGTGTCAGAGGAAAATGTCCAAAGCGTGAGCATGAATTCTAAAGCGAAGACGCCGATCAGAATTTGAAAAAAGATAGATATGACAGCCACTGCAAATTATATTAGATATCGTACCAGATGTCTCGAGTAAATAATCCAATGCTTTTGCGCAGGTCTTTTCCCGTGTTTCTCTCGGAAGATCCCTGGCAACACCGCAGCCAGAGGGGATTAGGACAAGATTAGACACCATCTCGTTGGTTATCTCCGGATGCGCACGTCTTGTACATATCGAGAGCTTGTCAATTGAGATCACACAGAGATCAGTTTCAATGGGCAATTTTGATCCGGAGGGCAGGATTGAGCACGTTCGTGACACGGGTTCGGGAACACCGTGGGAAAGCGTGATATGACGCAGGACCCTTCCATTATATTAGTCATCACTTTTTCAAAACCTTTCCATGTCCACCGCAGGGCCTTTCTCGCCTCTACCACTCTCGCCAACGTCTTCAACGTCTTCTTTTAATGACTTGCATCTTCCGTCACCACCGCCCTCTTCTTCCCCAGCAATAGGGCGCAAAGTAGCTGCTTCTCTGCAGCTCTTCAAAGAGTCTGGCCATGAAAGCAGCGACCATCCTCTTCTCTCCCACCCCCACCCGTCCACGGACCGCACCAGAGAAGCACAGTCGGTCATCGGTCGTCTGGAGTGGTCAGAGCGCGACGTGCGCAAGGCAGAGCAACAACAGAAGGAGAGTCAGAGAGAAAGAGACTGGGACAGGGACAAACTCAGGGAGACACAGCACCACAGTAAGAGTTCTCTTGCTCTCGAGCGTGCACGCACACGCAACGAGCCTAGAAACTCCCAGATCAGACTAGAACGCACAAAAAGTCATTCTCCAGAGGTGTTATCTGATCTCTTGGATTGGAAAGTCGACCCCCACAAGCCCCCAGATTCTGTCAGCGTCTTTCCCGATTCTGCATCGCTGTTGCAGCGCCAGCATCACCAGCCTAACTCGTCTTATCCTAAGAAGGATCGTGGAAGAACCAGAGAACGCGAAAGGAATTACTCAGAGGACCGCCAATGGGAGGTCGTTACAGACAAGGGTCAGCGGATTGAAATTCCTTCACCACCTTCGCCACCGCTTCCGACCTCGCCGTCCTTGACTCTTTCCACGACCGTCACTGTCCTGGATAGACGGCATACAAACAGTTACAAGTCTCCTCAGCCTCAACTTCCATTCACTTCAACCTCCAGATCCTCACGTTCACGTGTTACCCCTGTTAATTCGCCATTCAGCCAAGATTTACCTCATTCAGTTATTAAATACGATTCCCAATCGCAGTATCGTCCAACAACATCCTCTCCCGCCGTCCCCATACCTGTTCCTTCTCGAGCTGTCACGCCATATTCTCCTTGGACCACTGACGATGAAACGTGGGATGATTCCGCGTCGGTTACAACCTATAGCACCGCTACCACTTATCCACGTCCCGAGAGTCCAGATTTGGATCCGGATCCGGACCTCGACACGCGTTTTACTTCTGTACGTCACACCCGGTCTCCAGCGTCTACTTCCGTGGCTCCTCCAAAAGACTTTTCATTTCATCAGCAGCAAACGAGAATTGACGCTCAAAGATATGAAGATGATGCTGACGACGAGCGCGATTTGGTAGACTTGGAACTACCTCATGTTCCGTTAAAACCATTCAGAAATCAAGTCGGTGGCCATAGTGCCATTTACAAGTTCACTAAGCGAGCTGTATGCAAGGCAAGTATATTTATAATTCTTCCTTTCGTTTTTATGTAAAACAGAGAGCCTGATCCATTCCCTTGTCAAATTTAGCCTCTTGTATCACGGGAAAATTTGTTTTATGAAGCCGTCGAACGAGAGGCGCCACCGCTTTTGGGTTTTATCCCACGTTATCTAGGCGTGATGCTAGTTAATTATCGCCGAGTACGCCATTCGTCTCCTGCACAAGCGAACAAGGGTCCACCGACACCGCCACCGGATCAGCCTTCAAGGTACATGCGACCAGCAAAATATAGCGCACCTCGTAATATTCCTTCATCCTCTTCTTATCATCATCAGAAAGGAGAATGGGGAGATTTGTATAATTCTCGTAAATTGCACCAGGACACTGAGGGAAAACAGGGTTATAACGGTCTTGAAGGCGGGAATGACACGGACACAGAGCTTCCTGAAGTTGCCTTGGATCGAAACTGGCACATGATTCCTGAGTGGCTGCTCCGAGGACGAGTTGCGTCGCCCAAATTGGGAGGAGACGGAGCCCGTGAGCGGTTTGGAGAATATGGCTTTTTCCCGGGTCCAGCTACTCCTCGAGCTATTGGGCCTCTGTCGAGTTTAAGAAAAGGTGGCGACACTGACGGAGCGAATGTCACTCTTTCTTCTGGTACATTATCCAGCGAAGGCGTAATTACGCCTGTTGCGGGATCCCCTGTTAAAGAGGCCCCTATCCAGAACGACGCGAGGCTACGCGATTCATTTCGTGTACATCGCCCCCCTTTGTCGCAGGAGCCATTTTCCCAGCCTGCAGGCGGCATACCACTCGTCGTTCCGCCTCCATTGATACACAGTTCGTCTACACCCGTCGCTTACAATAGATCTTTGCAACCTTCTACTTGGCGTGCGTTTGGAGGTACCGGTTCTACGACGGTAAACACCAGGCTGAAGGATCATGTTTTCGAAACGATTCTGAAGCGATTCAGGAAGAAAGCATGTTATCGTGGAACGCATCGTCATGGATATAATAACGCGGCTGAATTTGAAACCGACGTAGAGCAGCGCCCCAGAGTTGGTCGACCGAGGAGACGTGTTGTTGTTGGAGCTGAAATGAATGCGAGAGATGGATCAGTCGGTAGTTTGGCTAGACTGCGAGAAGAAGAAGGGACGCTCAGACGAGTGCAAAGTGAAGAAGTAATTGGCTCGCCTGAAAGACGGAGAGAGCGTTCTCGTCGAGCGGATAGTCTTGGAATGTGCTGTTGTGAAATGGAAGGTCGAATACTGAATTCGAATCATGTTAGATGTTCAGCGTCATCATCTCCTCATCCTTATTCGGATCTTCAGACGTCGAGCTTACCTCATTCACATTCACATCCTGAAATATCTCTTCACAACTCCCACACCCGTCCCCAGTACGACATTCCGCTACAGTCTCAATCTGTTCCTCCGCCTCCGTTTGCCCCACATCTTGCACACGAGACTGAAGATTTTTCTCGTCAGGAGCACTTTATTCTCATGGAAGATCTTACCGGCCGATTAAAGTATCCTTGTGTACTAGATTTGAAAATGGGGACTAGACAGTATGGTGTCGACGCTACGTATGCTAAGAAAAAGAGTCAGCGTAAAAAATGTGATAGAACGACTAGTAGATCATTAGGGGTTCGTATATGTGGGATGCAGGTGAAGTTGAAATATAAGCCACCCTTCTCGTGTTTCTTTGTTATTGAATAGGAAGCGCTTTCTTTTTAGGTTTGGAACCATGCCACCCAATCCTACGTCGTGCAAAACAAATACACTGGTCGCGAAATCAAAAAGAAGGTTTCCGACACTTTTTGGCGTCATTCCTTTACGATGGAAATCAACTTCTTATTCACCATGTGCCGATCCTACTTCAGAAGCTTTATGCGCTGGCTCGAATTATCTATCGCTTGAAGGGATATCGGTTTTATGGGTGTAGCCTTCTTTTTATTTACGAAGGCGATCACGATGTCCAAACGGCCTATGCGAGATGCCAGTCGGATTCACCGTCATCGAGATCTAAACGTGGGGAGTCTCTGGATCGTTATACACTTCGCCAGGGAGGGCAAGATCTGCGGAGGCATCGACGACAGCAGCAGGACGCTCAAAGGGTGCTAACCAAATCGGGTAAGCCGTCTCCTGTTGCTCACCCTTCTTTACGGAGGGCACATAGCGAGGACTATCTGGTTGCGAGCACGGCTGGTTCAAGATGCACCAATCCTGGACGTCGAAAACGAGGCGAAGTCAATATTCGTATCGTCGATTTTGCGCATACCACGACTGGACGAGATTACTTACCTGCACCGCCTCCGCCACCTTCTCCTCAAACGCCTAGTCTGATACCGCCCGTAGCAAGAGGAAACACAGGTCAAGGATATCAAGCTGATATCGACCCGCTTTCTGGACTTATTTATGCTCGTTTTCCTCCACACCATCCGGAGCAGCCGGATTTGGGATTTCTTTTCGGTCTTAAAAGCGTTGTTGAAGCGTTACATGAGATATGGGACGAAGAACGCGCTCGAAGGTTGAAAACGAAAGATAAAGAGCGAATCGGTCCGTTACCAGATGAAGGTAGAGAGATATTTGACGTGATATTTGGCGCACCTGGGTTTCCAGGTGAAATCGACCCTGGCATGTTGTCAGCATAATTGAACCAAAGGTGGTTAGCGTGTTCCCATTGCATTAGCATTTTCTACTGAAAGATTACTCATTTTTCTTTTCCTCTCTCTCTAATCTTTGTCCTTTTATTTCTTGATGTTTGTCCTCAATAATCGTAATCAGCATTTTCTCCACACACCGGCATCTCTACTTGTATGTACTTACAAGGTCATTGGCACCCATTCACCATATCAACACTAAAGATGAATTTTGTTGTTTCTTTTAAGTAGACTTCTTATTTGCCTAGTATACGATATACACTACTTTTATTTAATCAGTGCTGAGGATCAGATACTGACGATTATGGTATATATGAAAACTTTTAGCCAAAATCTATGCTATTACAAATGCACTTCTAGATGTATGGTGGTATACGTATGGTGATATTTTCGACGACATATTCAGAATCAGCATAACCAAGTAAATTTGAAATATATGAACTATGAAGACGTCAATTGCAAAGCGACAAGACAGGCACTAGGAAAAAGCTTTACCTTTTGAGTCCTTTTACTTTCTTGATTTCCGCCCAATTGTAATTAGCCAACCCTCGTCCTACTTCAATGAGTTCCCATGTTAAATCGTCATTTTCTGTCTCAATTGGCGTCTTCACATCTGTAAAAACTACATCGGGGATCTGCGCAGCAGCATTGATGTCGTTGAGAGAATTAGCTCTCGTCAAAGGCTCGAGAGAAGCTATTGACGAAGTCAGCGAAAGAATCGGCATTAATCGCGGCGAAGAAGGACAGGTGACGGGAGAGTCGTTCGTTTTTTGGTGTTGCTCGTGTTCCGTGGATACCGTCTCTGGGTTTGCTTCCTTCGACTTTGGTTGCCGAATAGCAATTTTCACAGCTTGACCTGATGCGAACGCTCCATGAACGTCGACGACACCGGCTGGAAGTAAACGGCCTCCTGAGTCGCGTCGCGATAACACGATATGCGCTCCAGCATCGATAACGACCGTACCCGCTGGTGTGAGAGTATGGAACGTCCACGATTTGAGATCTCGTAGGGGCGGTGAGACTGGTAGAAAGATGGTGTGAGCGGGTCGAGGCATCGTCGATCGAACTGTCAGATCGCCTGCGTTGTATTCTATGATTTGAAGCAGATTAGCAGGGTTTCTGCTGCTAGTTATTATTGTTGCTGTTCCTGCTCCAGTTGCTATTTCTGCTGCGATGAGCTTGGTTTCCATCCCGCCTGTTCCTAACTTGGACCCGAGAGAAGCGGTATTCACTGATATCGGGGAGTATGAGATGTGTGGGGTAGTCCTTGAAAGTTGACATCTTACCTTGTGCTCTGATCGCACTGACAGAAGGAACAGTGTCGATAGCTTTGGCGGATGGATCTTTCCGAGGGTTGTTTGTATATAACGCGTCGACATCAGTAAGAAGAAACAAGTAATCAGCGTGTAACATCGAAGCTGTAATCGCTGACAACGTGTCATTATCTCCGAATTTTATTTCCTTGGTGTCTTCAATTAACCTGAAAGGGCTCTTGATAGTTGACGGACTTACTCTGACTGAGACGGTGTCGTTCTCGTTCACGATGGGTACAACACCCATAGCCAATAACTCGGTGAAGGTATTGACAGCATTCAAATATCTCGTGCGCTATGTTTCATAACTCAGAAATGCGCGGCCTCTTGCTTTATTGAGCATACATACCTCAGAGATGTCCCCGCGAGTAAGCAGAATCTGGGCTATGGGTTGGTCGACATGTCCGAATAGATCATCCCAAAGAGCAATGAGTCGACCTTGCCCAATCGCAGCTAAAGCCTGTCATATGAATAAAAAAAGAATTAAAGTCGGACAAACCCACGGTTCCATTCACATTCAATCATGAAGGAGATAAAAACGTACAAACCTGGTGTCCAGCAAGGGTTTTGGGTTTTCCTTTCATCCCCATTCTTTTTAATCCAACCCCGATAGCACCTGAACTGACAATGACGACTTTATGACCATCTTGCCTTAGTTTTAAAACCGTCTCAACGACCGAACTTAAGATAGAGAGTAAAGGTTGGTGTGTCGCTTCGTCGACGATAGATGAAGTGCCTAGTTTTATCACAATAGTGAATGCTTTTTTCATCTTCAATGTAGAATGCTGCGGGAAGTAATCTGATGAATGATGATTTCCCTTGCGATATTAGAAGATGATCAAAAAGACATTGAACGCAGAATGCAAGAAATGAGTCACTGCTGTTGATTTTTTGGTGTAGAACTTCGGATCGACCAACTCGGCTTGTCGCTTTGCCGGATGATCATCGTGCCATCATGACTGGAGTGTTGTACAATATTTTCGACGGTCGACTTTGTATGAGACAACAATTCATATTTATGAAACAAATACAACAATAAAGTACGTAAGGTTATATATAGTTAATTAGATGTATAAAGAAGCATTATTGCATCTACTGTCCGGGACGATTGGCAGCGACAGCTAGGATTGTGATTTACATACATATAAAATACAAAGAGCCAATATGTACCCCGGAAAAACGTAACCAAAAAAAAAGGTAAATAGTTTCATGGTAGATCGGAGACGTAATCCCATTGATAGCATTCCTGCAATGATTCAGGGGCAGAAGGGGAGTGTACAAGGGGGGTTTCACGTACTATACAATCTTCTTGTGGTTTCGCCTTAGGAACAGGGTCATAACCAGGTAAACTGGGCAGGCCAGGAATACCCTTCCATGGCCATTTCTCGCTCAATAGTTTCTCCACAATGATCTTGATAGGGTGGGTCCGCACATCTACTTGCCATCCTAGTTCAGTCACGGTGTCGTAGACTATGGTCTGGCCGAGATGGCAGCTAAAAATGATGTTGAGAACAACGGAGTGGAGTTATGCATATAGAATTAATCCAACCTGGTTTCCATTGCATATCCTGCTATTCCACACGCTGAAAACATTCCGTTGCAGGTTCCCATCGGAATTGGATCTGCGGTGTGATACACATGGGTGATATGGTTTGTTGAAGGCTAAACGCGAAGATGTAAGACCTTTGTCGGGATATATACAAACTGCATGCACACGTACTGGTAATGGTAAACGAAGACGTTCGGCAGCTTTTCGTTCACCTGGGGATTCAAATGTGACAGATGGGAGTCCAAAAGTCAGCGCTACTAACGAAGCCAGTGCACCTCCCAGTGAGTGCCCTAAGAGATAGGGGTTGAGGGGAAAGGCCATCCATTTAATGAATTGTCACTTTACCGACTGTCCAGATAGTGGCATTAGGGTAAATGGTCGAGACATTGTGGTATAAATCCTGTCAAAGAAATATTAATTAAAGCTTTCGCGAAGAAAGTTAAGATAGTACATACCACGGCAGTGGAGTAAAATAAGCTCTCATCTAATAAACTTTCTTCCAAACATGTTTGATTGCATAGATTCCCAAATATGGAAAGAGAACAAGAGCAGACGGGTATCCATGTGAAATCGATAGCGGCGCAACAGCATGAAAACAAGATATTATCGTTGAGTTTGTCGCGTTTGGCTGTTGGGCCCCCTCCACCCAGAAAAGTAAGCGACGTTCCTTTAATGGCGATGATGACAGTTTTGTTATCTGCAGTTACAGAAATATGCCCGCGTAAACCGTCCGCATTCTCCTCCCAGCCGAAGGGAAACGTCTGGCAAGAACAAACAAGTCAAATCCGACCTAACTAAGGAGAACGGAAATTCGCGCACCTTATTCCAACCGTCCACCACGTACCATTCTTCTGTACTGTTGTCGCTGATATCGAGATATGCATTCCGAGTCATCTTAGCCAAGCTTAGGAGTGTTTGTCGATCGGTAATATCGGGAGCTTCGAGAGGTTCTTCAGTCCAAATGGCACTACTATCTCGGTGCTGTTCCGATATCAAGGCAGTATTTGAACAGCCGTTATCCTTTCCGTGGGATTTGGTCAGACGGCGCTGCTGCATAAAGGACTCGAACGAGACAGGTCGAGGTACGTTTATCGTCCGCGTTAAAATAGAAAGAGGTTCATCATCCTCAGATGCTTCAAAATGAACAACATCGTCTTTGACATCTGCGAGCAGAATTTGACCTGTACTTGTCACTTTGTGAAGATGCCGGTGTTCGAATGAAAGCGATCTGGGTCTCTGTATGATTTGTGCATCCGACGGATCACCGTAATAGTATTGATTATGCCCATCATTACTTGTATCTCTGAGGCCCGGTGATGGCGTTGAATGTGAAGATGTCGCGAATGAAAGTGAAAGTGATAATGAAATCAATAATAATACAGTTTGGAGCATTCCCTTGGGAAAAGAAACCAAAAGCGAGGACTCGGACGTGGTGATAGTCTAGAGGAAAGTTGCCTGACGTTGACGCTCAGCGTATTGATAGGAGGTGGTAGAACAACACCACCACGTCAAAATAAATATTAATTAACTTTATCGGACCTAGCAGTAAAAAGAATAAGAAAAAGATATTATACAAGACAGAATAACAAGTTGTGAAAAAAAAATAAACTTGTAGTACAGATGGTAGAAAGATTATTATGTATAGTATTGTAAAAATTAAAAGTAGTTTCCAAAACCTGATTGTTGAATCTGTCCTTGGAGAGAAATTTGGAATGCATTGTCTCTGGAAACATCTTCACTCCCGGAGCCTGAACCGGATCCATTTCGCGGTTGACCTTCCACGTCCTCTGGTACCCCAATCGGGGTAGCAATAGGACGACCTATCCCACCTGCCACGAACATGTCTTCTCTAATCCCACGAACGTCTTCACCATCGTGAGCTTCATCGCTTGTGGCAAAAAGAGCGGCGCCCGAACGTTCAGCTTCAGCTTGCCCAATAACATCACTAAGGGTGTTCCCGAAATCCACCGTCAAAACCTGTAACGGCTGTCCGAAAGTAAATGTACTGGGGCGCGCGGGTCGGGACGGTGGAACCAACGAATCGGAATCTTCATGCGAAGCTTCGTATACAATAGAAAGATCATCATCCGCAGGTGGAAGAGGTGCGGAGAACCGCTGCGTATTGTGGTGATGGTGACTCATGGACGGTCCCGAAGAACTGAGGGGTTCTTGCTGTCCTCCCGAGACTGGGGTAGAAGTACCCACGACAAAAGACGACGAACTGGAATGACCTTCCGTTTCGCGTGAGGTATAGGAAGCACGTCTTAGCTCATGTTCGGGTACCAAATAGGCATCATATTTCCATTCACTCGAGTCAGTAGAAGCACGTTGGGATGACAGAGGTGGGGCCGCAGGAGTGATCGGGGTAAGATGAAGTGACGAACGAGGATCCGAAGGAAGACTTCTATTCTGACTCACAGGAAGACCAGCTGAACTCGGAACCGACTTGTTAGACGCGCCAGATGTCGTTGTTGTTGTAGAAGTTGAGATCGACAATGTTCCCCTTCTTGAAGAAGAGCTGCTATCCAAACCGGTAATATCACTTACTCTAGGACTGGGAGTAGGGCTCGGTCTGCTCGGCGGGGAGTCTTCGGCGGAAGGTCGAATGTCATTGTCAGCCAGAGTAATCTCGATATGAGGCTGCTGCTGGCTAGCGGGAGTAATTGGGGACATGGGTAATGATTGGATAGGATTCCGGGACTTGGTGAGAAGTATCAATTCGGCTTTCGCAGTTCTTGCAGGAACAGTGGTAAACGATCCTCTCCCACTATCTCTCCTCCGGAAAGCGAAGCCGAGTACGGCATTTTTAACACTCCGGGATACGTCGGAGTCAGCTTCACTTAGACCAGATGTACGCCTATTGGAATTCGCGGCTGGAGGAGCAAGGAAGTTATTGATAGTCCGATGGCTACTACCCGAGGCGTTTCTAATCAAGGTCGGTTCGGGGAACTGAGGTGCTGCAGCAGCAGATGCAGGCCAATCTTCACTCTCAGGCGTTTCGTCAAGAAGAGCCCGCGCCGCAAAAGGATGAGAGATCTGCTGTAAAGAGTGAGTTGATGACATCTTTCGTATCTCAATTGTTGAGCGCGAATACGTTGATCCTGGTCGAGTCATCGGAATTGAGGCCGTCGGGGGTGTTCTGGAAAAGGGGGAATGATGATTGAAAGCCTCTAAGAAAATGAAAACGATCACGATCAGTACTAGAACAGAACACGAATCAGGACTAGTGTTAAACTTTACCGAGGACAAAGACAGTCAACAATGATGATGGAATTGAATCTGTCAATACTCCGAAAAAGGCGAACATTTGGGGCGCGGTGGCAATTTCGAGGGCTAATAAGCTGACAGAGCGGGCAACGCGAATGTCAAGCAAGGCCTCGAATTTGTGTCTTGGATACAAAAAGCCAGGAACCAGACAGTACAGCGTTCGTGATATGCAATATAACTCGAGGAGAACATTGATAGCAACAGTCGCGGCACCGGTTCCGATGTGTCTAACGACGGCAACGGTTATAACTACCGAATGAAGATAACGCAGATCAAGAACTTGCCTTTCGCGGAAACATATAGCATCAGTTGATGAATTCGGCAGACCTCTGTGTTGAGCCATGACAATAAATTAACCAAGAAATTCCGAAGGGGATCGTGCGACGTTGACTGACCTTAAAGTTCCGACGTCAACGGCGTTGGATACAAACATGACGACTTGATATGGAATGAGAACAAGTTCAGTGTGAATGTAAATAGTGAACTGTACCGAACGCAGCAGCTAACAGGCTCCACATCAAATAGGATTCCCATCGCTGTATACGCAAACGACGGAGGTCAAAGCTAAGACTCAATAGACCAAGTAACTTCGCGGTTTGGGTTGCGATGCCGGTCCAAGCGACGACAAAAGCTGGATATTGAACAAAAGAAAGTGGGCGGTCAATGTACATGACACTAGGCAGAAGGTATATGGGTAAGAGACGGACCACACGCTGGCAAATCATGCCGACTGAATACGAGTAGGGAACCGAATTGGGCGAGACTTGCGAGGCCAAAACAGAGAGTGAGTCCCAGACCGAGATTACTAAGGACCGAATTCATAGACAGAAGGGTGAGGCTTGTTGTGCTGGTCAACCAGCCCTGGACTTTCTCCGTAGACGTCGAGACGGTTGGACTTGTTGAACGTGTGCGCCCAAAAAGGACATGGTTCAGACGGCGGAATATTGATAAGGGGAGGTGGACCAGATAGCGGACTGCGAGGACGAACACGAATGCGATGAAGAAGGATGCAACGGAGCGGCTAGAAAAGAGATAATGAATTTAATAATACATGGGATATGGATCATATGGACCATACGTACAAGGAAGGATGGTGGACAAACTCCAGGACCGCAGGATCATTCGAGTCAATGATGTCGCCTGCTGTGCACGCCATGAAGAAAGAGAAGAGAGCGAAAGAAAGAAAGAGAAAATTAAAAAATAATTAAGCCTGTGAAAAAGAAAACAGAAAGGAAAGAAAATAGCACGCACCCCGCTAGCAGAAAACACGTTGAATGGCCCAATTCGCTTCCGTTGTCCTAATTGCCGGACGTCTGTCACTGGCTGTCACCGGCCCCCGTTCAGCGCTCAGCGGCGTCTATTCTATTACGGTCCTCTCAATTAGATAATCCGGGAAAACGGGTCAATCGATTGGACATCTGTGACTGTCCTGATTGGGACACGATCGTCACTCGAATCACCGTGTGAGCGAATGCGTATATAAGCTCCCCTGGCTGCCACCTGCATCTTGTTCTTTGTCCACTCCTCCTACCCTTTCCCTCAATCTCCTCTCTACCTTCCACCGTATTGTCTCTGAATCGTCGCTCATATGCCTCCCCGTCAACAACAGGGCCCCCGCCAACAACAGGGCCCTCGCATTCCCTTCCACCCCGGCCAGCAAGCAGGTGCCGGCCCCCAAATCAGGTCGCACGTCACTACCATTGGTGTTCGTCGTCCTGGCTGGGGAACCGCTGGGCGTGGCACGACAGTTGCCACAAATCATTTTCCGGTCACCATTCCCAACAACATAATTCATCACTATGACGGTCAGTCTCCAATTTACTCCCTTTGTTTTCCACCTTGACCCCGTTTTCGCTCAAATCTATCTTATCTAGTCGGTACGCACACACCTCCCTTTGTTGTATTAAGGCTTCGGGCGATTGTCCCCGGTTTCTAATTAATGGTTTTTCTTTGTTGTGTAGTCATTGGCTCCGCCGACAAGAGCTTGCCGCCCAGGCTCAACTTGGAAATCATAAGGGAGTTGCAAAGGTCCAATCCCGATATTTTCAACCCCCGCGCAGTCTACGACGGTCGCAAAAATATTTTCGCAATTAGGGCCCTCCCCCTCCAGGGCCAGGATTCCCAAGAGGTAAAAGCTTCCGAGGCATCCCACTTTAACACATTTTCTCATAATTTCCCTTTCTGTTAGTTCAAGGTAGTATTGATCCCTGCCGGAACTAGTTCGAACAAGGAATACAAAGTTCGCCTCACGAAAGTGGCGGAAATCAACCCAGAGTGCGCATCAATTTCTTTGTTCTAATTTTTTTATATACCATTGTTCAAACGTGATCATCTATGTAGGGTCCTTGAAGGTTTTTTGCAGGGCCGCCAGTCGCATGATAACGCGGTCTTGACTGCCATAACCGCTCTTAATGTAGTCATTCGTATGACTCCGATCTCGTGAGCCCATAATATCACCTTCTTCAAACAATGTTTCTCAAGTAACGTTACACATAAAACAGCAAATACCCGTTCAATGTCAGATGTACGTCTTAATAGTTGTATTTTTTTCCGTCTCACTCCCATTCTTATTTGTGGCGCAGCGTTTTTCACTGACAGAGAACAAAGGGATATCGGAGGAGGAATTGTTTTATGGAGAGGTTATTTCCAGTATGTTTATAAAAACTGACTGTGGAAAATTGCGTATTAACGTCACGGCTTCAAGATCCATAAGACCTGGAGGGAATCAAATGTGGATTAATTTAGACATTTCTACCGGAACCATGTCAGTCAAGTCAAATTCCTGTCATGATATTCTTCGACAACTGATTGTTTCCTTTTAGGTACAAAGAAGGCCCTTTAATAAGCCTTTGTCTCAGTCACCTCGGTCGTCAGAATCCGCAAGAGTTGACCCCTCAAGGGGGTTATGCTCAACGCGACCAAGTTCGCCTGCAGCGTTTCTTGTCAGGTCTGAGGATTTATACGACTCATACTAGCGGACAAGTTCTCCGCGTTATCAAGAAAATTACGGCACAAAGCGCGGCGCAAATTACGTTCCAAATGCGAGATGAAGGGACGATCACGGTTGCGGTACAGTTAATTTTCTCAGGTGCAGACCGCTGAGATACTCATATGTCACAGAATTACTTTAGACAAACATATCGTCGTCCCTTGCAATTTCCCAACCTACCATGCGTTGAAGTTGGCTCGGGAGCATTGATGCCGCTCGAGTTGTGCGTCGTCCCGGCGGGGCAGATTATGAGAAAACAAGTCCCTCCGGAGAAGACTCGAGATGTTTTGATGTTTTCGACGCAAAAGCCACAGGATAGGTAAGTGGTTTCTGACACTAAATGCTACTTGCGCAATGCGTCGTCTGATTCTCAAACACCCCCAGGCTAAACAGCATAAGGAACGGTTTATCTGTACTTGAATACGATGAGTCGGAATATTTGAAGTCCTTCGGAATGAAGGTCACTGTTAATCAAGGACCGAAGAGTGTTCCCGCCCGTGTTCTGAACGGGCCTACACTTGTTTATGGTGGAGCGAAACAACGGAACGTTGTATGTAAAATTTTGGTATTCACGTACTTTTTTAGTTTGATTGATCACCTTACAGAAACCAGAAAACGGGTATGATTTTTTTACAACTAGGAGACCGAATATTCTAATTTTCACTATTTTCTTCGCTAGGCAATGGAACATGGTAAGATTTTCTTTACGCAGGATAATTTCGTTCGCAGTTGATTTATTTCTGTTGTTTAGCGTGATAAAAAGTTCTACATCCCGGGTAATGTCCCGGCGGGATGGATGTTAGTCATTTTCGAAAGGCAGAACCGTTTTAATCAACAAACTGCCGATCACGTTATTAATTCGCTGGTCCGCGCCGCTCAGGACGTTGGTGCGTTTGAGCTTTACGTCATTTTCAGGCTTTTGTACTAACCGTCGTATGTAGGTATTAATGGCTTAAACAATAGCCCTGTAAGCTGTTTGCTGTGTTATGTTTCTTGCTCATTTTCTCACTCGATTCGTCAGTATATGACCTATCTCAATCCGCAGGGGTCAATCCGTACTGTGAGTTGTCAACCCTGTCTAGGAGAGTTGGATTTTTTTAATGTCGCTCGGGTGTAGCTGCTCCAAGGCGCTGGTGGTGAATTCAGGAAACAGATTGGGCGGGGTCAATGGCCCGGTTTGATAGTCGTTGTGTTACCTGAGAATGCGTCTGATATATACACTGGCGTCAAACAGTACGTCTTCAGTTATTTCCATTCTTCTGTCGTCATAATTTGATCTTTTCTATTTGATATAGTTTCGGAGACTGCGTCGTGAGTAAACTTCTGATTCTTGACAATTGAGGCACATTTTAATTCTCGTCTTAAGGCCGGGGTTGCCTCTCAATGTTTGAAAGCCTCGAAGGTACGGTATCGTCGGTATTTTCAAAAATGAAATGACGTGCTTAAATTGTATAGTGTTCCCGAGGCAATGCTCAATACTTTGCCAATGTGTGCCTGAAGTGGGTATTTCTTGTTGTTGGTACGGTCAAACGATTAACTTACAAACCGACTAGATTGAATGTCAAATTGGGTGGGGTAAATTGCGTTCCCATGGCCCAGGATGTTCCAAGTTTGACGGATCCGAGTCAGCCTGCGCTGGTTTTGGGTAAGTGACATAACTTTCCTTTCGTCGAGGATGAAAAAACCGGTCTAACTGCGTTGTTTTTAGGTGCTGATGTAATTCATCCACCTCCAGGCTCTGAAGGAAAACCGTCTTTCACGTCGCTAGTTGGAAACGTTGATCCCGAAACTGCGAAATATGTTGCAAAGTGTTCTGTACAAGAATCCCGAGTTGAAATAATCCAGGATCTGAAAACGATGACCCAGGAAATCATTACTATGTGAGTTAAAGCTCGCTAGATTTTCAAACATTTCTAACTAATTGACTTGTTCAAAGGTACCTCCAATATCACCGTCGTACTCTCAACAGCGGTGCCTATCCGCGTAGGATTCTTTACTTCCGGTTCGTCCTTTATTTCCGTTATTATCGTCCGAGTCCACTGACGCGTGGGGCAGTGATGGTGTGTCAGAAGGTCAATTCAAACAAGTATTAGACGAGGAGGTTCCACAAATCAGAGGTGAGTTACTGTTGCTTTACTACTCGTTCAGAGGGCACATGTACGCTAAATCTTGTAGAGGCTTGTGCTGATATTCTGAAAGCGGGAATTACTCCCAAGATCACCGTGATAGTCGTTGGGAAAGTAAGTCGCGCCAAAGCATATTCCCATTTGATCCATATTAAGCGGTGGTTTTTATTAGCGTCACCATGTTCGTTTCTTCCCTAATACCAACAACAAAATGGACTCGGATAACAGTGGAAATTGTCGAGCCGGTACCGTCATAGATCGAGAAATCGCACACCCTACGGAATTCGACTACTATTTGCAAAGTCATGCTGGACTTCTTGGAACTTCTCGTCCTGCACACTACAACGTGCTCCTTGATGAGAATAACTTTTCTCCTGACGCATTGCAACAGCTTTCTTTCGCTCTTTGCCATGTATATGCCCGCTCCACGCGATCTGTATCAATTCCTGCACCAGTTTATTGTAGGTGTCTTTGTCGTCTTTTGAACTATACTGATATATTATTTCGTTCCCCCAGACGCAGATATTGTCTGCTCTCGCGCCAAGAATCACTTTGACCCGCAGGGTACGATTGGTTTGGAGACTGCCAGCGGTCACACAGATCAAAGCTCAAATCTGATGGCCTACAAGCAGGCCTTCAAACCAATTCATACCCAAGCGGCGAATTTGATGGCAAGTTTTTTTTTGTTAGATCTGCACGCGATCATGATTAATCTTCTAATTTATAGTATTTCTCTTGATACTGTCCGTCGCCTAAACGACCACGTCCTCATTGCTCCAAACGTTTTTCTTTTTCTCTTATTTCTTTTCATTTCTTACTGTTAGTCTGATATACCGTGTATAACATGCAAATATGAATTCAACGTGAGTGCAGAATTTGACCTGCCCTCACGGTGAACCGGCTCCTGGAGGGGGAACTAGCAGCAGCTTCCCCTCTAGGAGCTCCTGTCTGTTTTTTTTTGTCGCCTTGGTCCTCTATGCTTGTTCAGTCTATGAATGGGTTCGTTCGATATGTATGCTATGTATGCTCTTGCTACTAGGTGGGAAACAGTGTATTTCTTCCTTACATAGTTATAACAATGTGTTTGTCTCGTACGCCTTGCCCGAATGTGTGACTGTCACGAATTCCGCTTCTTTTCTTTCTTCCTTTCTCCGTATGGTTTTCTTTCTGGTCTTGCCTCGATATTCGTATGATGTCTGAACATTCGCTTCATTCCAATTCAAAGCCAACATGGTCGTTTATGGCGTTACATTGCAAGAATCCCGGACAGGGTTCCCCGTCCGTGAAAAGTTCATTCAGTGAAACTCGAGAAGGTAATAATCCGATTATACACTTGAGCTTGATTACTTTGAGTTCCTTACCATCTCCCCTTTTCAACATGGATTAGCTCGTGTACTTGGAACGAAGGCACTATTCAAAAGTTTCCGAGCAAATCAAAATGTCGAGCCTGAGGGTCCAGGCGTCTCTGAATTGAAACCACGTTCTTCGAAGGATAGCCTGCATATAGTCGACTCGCAATCGATCCAATGCTCCCCATGTGCCGAATCTCACCAAAGAGCATCTCCAGATGTAGTAGGCGATATTTCTTTTGGCTCGGACTCGTTGGCTTCGACATCTAGCCATTTCGTCAGAGAGAATGTTCTGAACGTTGCAGGTCAAGTTTTGTTTTCGAATAGTCCAGAACGGACAAAAGGTGTGGATAGTATGTTGAAAGTCTAGAAACATTTTTCGAAACCGAGTTGTCTCGTGTAGGTTCTGGAAGTCCGTCTGCCGAAAAACCAGGGTACATCAGCGATAGACATACACCGAGGGCTTTGAGTACTCTCACGTACTCCTCTGAAGACTTGGACAACAAAGTCGAAACCACTGGGACAATTCTCACGGCTAAGGTGGACGCAATGTCTTCTGATGACGATCTCCATCGTGATGGTTCGCGATCCCGAAACTCATTGCACCCCAGAAGTGTTTCGATGTCGAACGATCATCTGAACGACCAGAACGGAATGCATACACTCGTTTTGGAAGCGATGAAAACCATTCAAAAATACGAGTTGGAAAACGATAAACAAGTATTGATTTCTTTTTCATAGTATGGTTATTTCGCTGAAAAGAAATTCCTCAAAAGAAACAGGACTTGAATCGGCTTAGTACCGTTATATTGGATTTGCAATCTGAAAAGCAGCGTCTCGTCGACAAAATCACCATCTTCAAGAAAACGACTATGCAAAAGGTCGCTGCTTGTTCTCAGGCGTGGGTTATTAACTTCTTGTATATAGCGCTTTTTAAAGCCATTCTAGTTTGAAAGATCAGGGAGAGGAACTACGCTCTCTGAGATTGAAGTCCGAAGAACTATTCGCCACGACGCCGGGGGAATGTAGGGCGCTCCTTGAAGAAATCCACCAGTTGAAGGACACTATCTCCGACAGTATTGAATGTATGACAATGGCGGGGGCATCCTTTAGGATTATTCTAACACATGAATAGCCGTACAGGAATATCTGAATCCGGAGCAATGTATCAGTATCAGTATGAGGGATAACGACAACGGCCTCCCTTCAAGACTAGCCACTCGGGAAATATTGTCCGCTCTCAAAAATGAGATTCATAATAGTCCGTTCTTCACGTTTTCCATCTCGCATAAGATACAGTTCTTACGTATTTCCTTTCCCTGTAGACCAACAAGTATTGGATATGTTTCGTGATCGTCTTAGTGATGCTCTCTCCGACGTAGCAACCTTGCGATCCCACGCATTTCAGATGCAAGAAGCGTACTCGGCAGAATGTCTAGCTCTAAAAGTGGCGAAGGAGGAACGAGATATGCGAGGTAAGTTTTGTGAAAGTTCAATAGAGTCAGAGAAACACGAAGTCCTGTGTTGTAGATTCTCGAATAGCTGAGCTTTCAGATGAGCTCAATAAACAACGATCTGAATGTTTGAAAGCGCTGGCTCAAGCGGCAGAGTTAGAACTTAAGTGTCAAAGTCAACAGCAGCAGTATGCCTGTTTGATCCCAATTGATAGAATGCTAATTATTTCCTGTAGAAACTTGGAACAAGAGAGCGTTCAGCAAAAATTACAGGTGGAGATGGATTTACGTCTTCGAGCGGATAAACGGTAATTAATGCCGAATTATCTCGTTCAATCGGCTAAATCAACTTGCATACATCGTCAGTATCATCGAGCAGGATGCAATCATTCAAATGCAAAAGACTTCCCTTGACTTCCTGGAAAAAATCAAAAATGAGTAAGAGCTTGAGTTTAAAAATAGAATCAATACTTTTGAAGAAAATAGGAACCTACAGCTATCCTCGGATTTAGCTAGTCGAACGGAACGTTTGAAGTTACTAGATACTTCTCAAGCGATGGTGAAAACCCTCACTGACGAGTAAGAGCCATGATATTCTTAACTTCCTCCTGATAATTAAATAGGAATGAGAATTTGAAGAATGAGGCCGTGCTCCGAGATTTGATGATACGGGAATATGAAGTAAAACTTGCATCTTTAGAGACTATCTCGGCAAAGTACGTTCACATTTTCGAGTTCTTTTGTTCCTCGTACAATAAAAAAGATCAGATCGGAAAAGGAAGTAGGAGAGCAAAAAATAACGATAAAAGAACTCAGAGATGTCATTGGTTCCAACGAAAGGATTATTTCAGAACTGAAAAATTCGTGAGTCAAGTTCGAGCCTCGTTCGATTCAGTGCGAATCCTCAGCTCAATCATCTGTGCGCTGAACAGCGTGCTGAATTATCAGGAAAAAGTGAACGAGATTTCGTGTCTTTCAGCACAGACCAAGGAGGAGTTGTCTATCTCCTTAAGAAAGACAGCTGAAATTGCGGAATCGGAGAAAGCTTTACAAATACGATGGCTCGAAGCTATAAAAGAAAAAGATGTCCTCAATCTTCAACTGCAGGAAACAAGGCAGAAATTAGAACAGGTCTTGAATTCTAAGGACGAGGAAATTAAGAAGTATGTAATATGTACCTTCCGTGTACAATTCACCAATGTTCCCCTCAGAGAAATTCACAGTCAATTAAAGGTGAGCGTCTGATTTTGTGAGTCATACATTCGTGCCGAGAAACTTCTTTAGTCATACCAAGAACAATATGAAGATCAGAATGCGACGCTGAGAATGGTACGGGAAGCAAATGCAGACCTTCAGGTTAGTGCTGATTTAAAGCCACGTGTTGCTCGATAACTAAGTTGAGCACTGGTAGGAACGACTGATGTCCATTGTTGCCGATCACACGGTAAGCCCACTTACGTTGACTTCCTCTTCGTAATTCTTGTCACTGTTCATTGTTCTAGAAAAAATTGGAAGAGGCTCGAGGGAATTTTAGTAAAGACATGGCTATTCTCGAAGAACGCAACTCCTCCTTACTTTCTCAGTTGGAACGCGAAAAAGAATCTGTTAGCGGACTTCAAGCTCGACTTTCTCAGAAAGATTTAGAAATCGAAAAACACCTTAAAGAAAGTAAACAACGTTCCGAGTCATTCTATCTTCGCCTGCACCAGGATCTGCAATCTTTGCAAGAGCAAAAAAACTCGCTTGAAATTCAATTGCATCAAGAAAAAGCTACGTATCAGGCTCAGTATTCGGAATTTCAGATTAAAGAGGCAGAACGTCTACGCCAGATTAATGAATTACATACGGACCTAGACCTCCGGGCTCAGTACGAAGTCGAAATGAAAGAACGCCATGATCAAGAGCAAATAGACAACCGAACTCAAATAGAAATGCTTCAAACTCGTCTGTCGGATTTGGACAAGAAGAGCAATAGCCTGCCATTTAATTGTTTCGAACACGAGCAAGAGATACACCGCCTTCGAACGCACGTACATCAACTACAAGCCGAAAATGAGATGGTTAGGGACCGGATGATTACTTTGAGTTTAAGATACGACAGTGGCGATCTGGTAACAATCTTCTAGTTCAATTCCAGTATCTGAAACCAATAGTGCGTTGAAGGACGTAGCCGAGAGGACCTTGGTACAGAAGATAATGAAAGGGATCCAAGCCGTTCATGATCAGGAAATCGCAAAGCTTAGAAACGAACTACACAGGAAGGACGGATTGATTGCTAGCCTTGAAGACATCAAGACCACCCTGGAAGATTCCCTGAGGAAGAAATTACAGGTAAATGGAGTAAAATACGGTATCGTGACTTATCACCCTAAGTTTGGAAAGAAAAAATCACCTTTGGTGGGGACTAATGCCTTTGACACTTCTGAGTTTATCAACTGGCCTTCCTCGCCGCCTGTTTATCCTGCACCCACAACACACGTGGGGAAGCAGATGGACGAAATTGTGAGCATCCTCTTAACTTTACTGGGAATAGGCACGGATGCATTTCCATTAGACGAAGACACCACCAGGAGAGCGCCAAGATGGTTCTCTTTCGCATTCGGTGACCCGACAGCCAGTCAATAAGAACAGTCCATTAAACACGGCACCCATCACAGCCCTTCATGATTCGAATGATAATCTTACGTTGGGTGGTGACTTGGCGACGCAAGGAAGTGCAAGCGGAACCATGGGATTGGATACGCAGAGGCCCCCTAAGAGACCTGTAAGTCCTTGCCAATTCGATACCTGTTGTATATAGGCCTAATAACGGTTCGCAGAAGACAGTGGGGCGAAATACGGTGCGTACTGCCACATCGTGACCATCCACCGCAGCTCTGACTCTTTCACAGCAGACCTACAGCTCTAAAAATAAACGAAAGCGTCGTAATTAGCGTTTAATTAGTTTAGTGTAAGAAGCTTCCTACTTACTTTTTACGTGTGGCTCCGTGAAATGTAACCAAGCATGCTGTACTCGCATGCGTCATAATGAAAAATGTACATAATCAACCGGAAGTCGCCGTCTGGTGGAAGGGCTTTCAGATCTCAGGCCTCTGGACTGAGTTTGAAAAAGAAACTAGAATCTATGCCTCGACCAGTTCCTCACGCTGTTGAGCCTCCAACACCGGAGCAAGAAGAAGAAGAGGTTCAAGGAATGGAGGAGGAAGTAGTTGACCGGGATGGCGAGGGTTACGGTGAGTATGTTTATCGCATGGGCGAGGCGTGGCCACTTGCTTTCTTTCAATATTTGGGTTTTGGTGTGCTCGTGTGTCTGAGCACACGTCTGTTCACTTTTAACCACTTTCCTGCTAAGAGAATGACCTCCTCAATATTCAACTCCAAAACTCAATCTATTACTAATTGGCGTGAATCTGTCGGTCTGACTGCTGCTTTCCTTATCTAGCGTCCTCAACACCTACTTCTTCGCTGACTTGGATTACCTGGTTCTGCTCGTTGCCAGGGCACGAGTACTTCGCAGAAGTCAGCGAGGAGTTTATTGAAGATGACTTTAATTTAACGGGGCTGAACAGTCTTGTTCCTTTCTGGAAGGAAGCAATGGAAATGGTATTGGACGTTGAACCTGGTACGCACATTCCCTCCGTTATATCAACAATTGATAGAGCGTTTGTAGAGGATTCCTTAAAAATTCCTGATGTATCTATTGTCGAAACCTCTGCCGAGTTATTATATGGATTAGTTCATCAACGCTATATCTTGACTCGTGCAGGGTTAACAGCTATGGTACACCGATTTTCCCTCCGTGAGCTCATGTAATAACAGCAAACCTCCTCTAGGCTGAAAAATACGAAAGCGGTCAATTTGGAAGCTGTCCGAGAGTGTTCTGCTCTGGTCAGTCAGTTGTCCCTTGTGGTCGCTCCGATTTACCTGGCCTGGATACTGTTAAATTATACTGCCCAAATTGCAACGATATATACACCCCTCCGAGTAGTCGTTTTCAGGGTGTAGATGGTCCGTCCTTCTACTTTTGCTGCTAATTTATTCTGTGTGATTAACTTAGCCTTGAAGGGGCCTTTTTTGGGACCACATTTCCCCACCTCTTTTTCTTAACTTATCGAGAGTTAGCGCCTGCGCCCTACTACAGCGGTGCCACCAGCACTGCCCCATGGATGTCGGGTAATTCGCCAGCTGGGACGCCATCAGAAGCAAATTTTGTGAATCCCAATCCTCATGGTGGGCAAAAAGAACCTTTTGGGAAAGTTTACGTTCCGAGGATCTACGGATTTAAAGTGAGCGAGCGAGCTCGGTGTGGCCCACGAATGAAATGGTCGCGGTTACGACCACAAACGGCTGCAGAGCTTGACAGGGTAGACTGGTTTGGAAGATGGATCGGTGCCGGGGCATATTCGGATAATGGTGAGGATGACGATACCAATGAAGGTGGTCAAATGGAAGATTTTGATCCTGTGAGTATTTATGGCTTTTTTTAAATTTGAGAATGCTTTTACTTAGATTATGCAGGAACATAACGGTGAAGAAGATGAAAATGAGTCCGAAGAAGAGGAGGAAGAAAATGGAGACGTGAAGGATCTTGGGAAGGTTCCCAACGCCCATCCTACATCTGTCAGAGGTAAATATGAGCTTGCTTTTACTGGTTACATTAGTGAATATTGTTTGATCTAGTTCGTTAATATGGGAACTACGTGTATCTCCGTGTCCTCGACCTATTATGAGCCCCGTCAAACTGCAACGAGATATGAGGTGATTCGGACGAAACCCCTCAAAAATCATGAGACGGAGTGGTAGTGAGCAACAAACGGGACCGGCTATTGGCTTTCGTGGTTATGTTAATTCTTTATCTTTATGGGTTGAACATTGAGCCATGGAGGCAGTTATTTGCCAACCGGTTCGATGTACAGTAACTGACAGACATAACTCCTTACCCCTGGGTTTTCTTTCTTTCCATTCATTCGCGCTTGTATTTTCTCCTCTGCTTTCATTCATTAGATTCGTAATTATCATGGTTGCATTGTATGCTAGCGTAGTCACCGAAATATACCATAATTGAGCTTACTAAGCGTCTGTGCAGTTGCACTTTCAAAGTCCGACTAATCCCAATTTTCGTTACTCCAAACTCGCCCTCCTTCCCTTCAAACCAGCTCAGCCTTGCCATGACTAGATCAAGTAGGTTTTCTTGAAATCAGCTGAATGAGTATTCTCTAAATTATGTTTCTAGACCTCCGTGTTGGTCTTAATACAGGCCACCCGACTACTGCTATTCCTCGTAAGGAGAAACCCAGTCATCGTAAAGGAAAAAGGAGCGTGAAAACTGGCTTCACTCGTTCGATTATCCGAGAGGTTGCTGGATATGCACCATATGAACGTCGGGTTATGGAATTGCTCAGAAACAGCAAGGCATGTCGAATGCACTTGTCTATGCTTTCTTCGTTTAATTGACTACTTTGGTTAGGACAAGAAGGCCCGTAAGATGACCAAGAAACGGGTATGCTATTGCAAAAGTACATTTGATTTCTGGCATGCTGACACACTATATCTCTTCTCCTTTCTTTGTAGCTGGGTACTCTAAGACGTGCTAAGATCAAGATTGAGGAATTAAGCGCGGCAATCCAAGAGAGCAGAAGGGCTGGTGGTCACTAGACCGACAGAATGAATGACTCATGCGTATTTTGACATGCACACTCTTACAAAAAATATCCGTATTTAGTTATGGTCTCGTTCTTATTTTTGCATTTACATATACAACGTATGATGATTATGCAAGCGTTTTGTTCTTGGTTTGTAAGCTAAGCCGGTGGATCGGGCACGGATCCCCAATTGACGTAATTAGTCGCTGTAGAGGCGGTGACGCGGCGACGGCGACCAATAACGCTGACTCAACCCTTCGGCTGCCTCTAGCCTTCTCCCCGCTTGCTACATAAAACACAATGTCCTCACGGGCAACTTCTGTACGTCCCCCGTACATCTCAATTAGAGCTCGTGCTCTCTCATCTGCGACGAGTCCCGTTTCCGTGTCGAAACCGATTGTTTCAGTGGACGTAGCAGCACCTCCGAAGTCGCCTCCTGGTGCTATCGCTGAGATGTCCGAGCACGCGAGCATGTCCCCAACGTTCATAGCGTCATTTTCTTCTTTGATCACCTCTCGTGCAAATAAACATATGTATTCCCAGCCTTCGTCTGCCTCTTCAAGCTCAGATTCCCTGTCGTTACCTCTTCCTGCTTCTCCCAAACAAGCCGTATTCGGGGAGGAAATTTGGGAACAAGACGGTCAGTATCGTGTTGGTGGTCGTCCGAATAATAAAGAGACTTTGCACTGGTGGTCCTGGAGTGTTTCTGTATGTATTTATTCACATATTCCATTCGTTTATTTTTCTCATAATTCTTATTTTTTTCAGTCGATGATACCCATGATTTCTATATTAATTCTATTTCCATTATCCACTTTTCTCGTCATCCTGGCAATCTCCACATTACCAATCACTGCTACTTTTCCTCGTACGGTCTCTGAACTGGCTGATCTGGCCCGCGACCTTCAAGTCTACTCAGCAAGCGGACCTCGTCCTCAAGCTCATGTTCTGGGTGTGTTGGCTATCACTACACTCTGGAAACATGCCTGGTCGGTACCAGGAAGTGTGCTGTTGGTTAGTTCATAATTTCCTTTGATCCCGCTGTTCGTTTACTAAACAGCGCGCCAGAATGTCCTGTCGGGCGTTTTACTACCTTCTGTATTGGCAACGTTATTTATGACTTTTTTGACTGCTGTCGGTTCGGTTTTGTCTTCTCTTTTGGCTACCCCATTAGCTCCTGTTATATCCCGCCTCTTCCCTCGCATCTTATCCATGACTCGAAATGCCCTTGAAGGCGATGTTGCATTATCATCAAAAGAAAAATCACCCGTCTGGGTTCGTTTATCCGTGTTGAGATTGGTCGGTGTTGTTCCCTGGTCAGGTATCAACATTGCTTCCGGTGTTGCAGGCGTTACCTTGGCAGACTGTCTGTTAGGTGCCTTCATTGGAACATTACCATGGACGGCTGTCACAGTCCAGGTAGGTGATGGTGTCTTTAAAACAAGGTCAAAAAAAACTGTTTATTAAACCCTTCGAATAGGTCGGAGACATTTTACAAACGGTCGCATCGACTACTATCACTGCTAATTCCGGAACATTGACGTTCATTTTACGTTCCCCTAATGTCGTTGTAAAACTTGCAGCTCTAACAGTTGTATCATTGGTGCCTATCCTTGTTCGGGATCGCTTAAAAAATCTAATTGGCCGAACACCCGAACAGCTGGAAATTGAAGAGAAGATGCTTCGCAGCAAACCAAAGCGATGGTCACTCAAGCATTGGCGCACATTTAGCACAAGTGAGGCCAAGATTGACGACCCAAGCACTATAGTCGTTTTCTCCGAAAAGAAACCCATTTCATAAGGGCGTTTATACTTATTTTGCCTTTTACCCGTTACGATTTTACATACGCGACAACATTCTCTCCTGTACACGGATATACCCCCAGTTACCAACCATCAACGTCCATTGTGATATCCCCATTGCTACGGTACATTATGCCACTCAATACTTCAGTCATGACGGTATGCTGTTAGAAGTTTTTCTTTTTTGTTATATTTGGCACGATCTACCATTTCGGGACAAGACACTTTGTATTTATTATTTCAAGACGCTCATTTCGTAGTAATACTCCCCGATAGTTAATATACAATTTTGTTGTGGCTGCATTATCCATACTTGCAACATAATGGCAAGGTAAAGAGCCGCAGTTGGTTCAGCGTCTGGGGAACATGCCCCCGACTTTCAGTCTTGAATCCAAAGATCACGGTCATGTATTACCTCGGGAATTGCTGGGCCTGATCAAGCTCTATATGAATAACTCCTGAGCCAAGGCTACCCCCGTGCTGAGTGTGCCAAAATATTCGATGAACGGCTGTCGTGAAGGAAAACGCAATGGTATTTTTTTTATTAACGCAACTTCAACATTTCCTTGAGTTGGTCTACTGGTTGGTACCCAGGGTTCTTTGAACGCGTTGAACACATTGCGCCAATGACTTGCCTGCTCTGTCGTGAATATATAAAGGGCCCTAGATATTGTCCTTTCAAACCCGTCACCTACAAAATTTTCTTGTCCTTATACTCTTATTCAATTCTTATTATTATTATTCCTCTTCCAGCTCGAGCATGGCAGCCAGCCTGGAGGGTTTGCTATCCCCAAAATATGCTCGCAGTCTGCTTTCAGCTAATATGCGTTTATTCGCGGAAATGCAAGCCCATCTGTGGCGAATACAAGACCTCGCAATATCTATATCTGAACCAGATGAATACAACGAGATCTCGGTGAGGCAAAGTCATTTTTATCCCGTATTGCATGGTTTTTCATATTCGGTTCCTTCTTGTTCTCCTTAGACTCTAGACTACTCTGCTGGTGCCAGACCAATTCATTGTGGAGTCGGATGTGAATCATTTTCGATCGCCTTTTCGAGCAGGATCAACGACAGAGGCACTGGGTACATATCTGAGATAAATGTTATAGAGAACAATACTGCAAAACATACCTTGAAGGATGATGCTAAGTCGAACATACGTTCGTCAGCATCACCGAATCAACGCTTCGAACCGACGCTAGCTTATAACGCGTCACCGAAACCGTCGTTGTTCCTACCGCGTTCTGAATCCCATCCGAGTCGTTCGACCCCAAGACAGAATGTTCCTCAAACTACCGGTGGCGCAACCCGGACAGCTGGAGGAGACATCGACGGCTATTTTAACGACCTCGATGAATTCTATCTGGCGATGGCAGCGAGTGAGGCTGTCCATGCAAAAAGACGGGCTCTGGCACAGACCGGATTTGTTCGAAAGGAGATGTCGC
>JAQFWX010000102.1:82500-126175 GCA_027605045.1 Phallus indusiatus | reverse complement strand
GTATGACGAAATGCTCCAAATAGTGCAGTCTATCTATCGGATGACTGGTCAGATGGTGAAATTACCGAGTGATGAAGATACGCCCGAGAAGGTGCGGTTTGCTGCAGCCACTGGCATTATCTCCCTCCTCCTTTCTGTTTTTTTTTGTACTGACATTTTTTCATTATTATTATTTAGCGTTGACAAAATATTCCGCAACATGGATCGTGATAAAGACGCTAAACTCACCTACGATGAATTCGTTGAAGGAAGCAAACAAGATCCGACAATTGTTCAGGTTAGTATATATTGACTCACCGATCAAGCCTTTGTGGTTTTTTGTGTTATTTAACTTGCTTTTCTGTTTCTTTGATAGGCTCTACAATTATACGATGGCCTCGTATAAGAAATTATCAACTCAGTGCTAGCGTTAATGTTCGTGTTTTCCGATTTGGTCAGGCAAGTAGAAAGTCCTGTCTTTGTATATCCATGACAAACGGGACCAGATACTAGTGATATAGTGATATTGTAATATATCTATATATATCTATCCATATATTGTAATGTATTTATTTATATATGTCCAAGCAGAGAATTTAGTGTAGTGCCAGACGCGACCTTCGACCTTCGACGACCTATGCAATTTATTACCATACTTCGACCCTTCATAAACTTTGAAATAATCAAAATTGACCTGGGAAATATCTTTCGTAAATGACCGTAAACGGTTCACATGAGCAAAATGGGTTCCCCGGACGGTAATAATGAAAACGCCACTGGCACCTGCCTGTCTAGAGATTAAAAAGAAAAATGACGCGATATCGTCAAGAAACATATGGCATATCATGCATGCACATATGTATGTAGAGGCGCAAGGCTGAGGCTATGCTTGCGGCTGCCACTGGTCAGATGGTCAGTCCAATTCTCCGAGAGCGGTACGCGCATGTGGCTTCGATTCTTCAAACCGAGATATTAACTCGACAAATCATTTCGCACAACGGTCCAATCCTTGGGAGAAAAATTTTTTGAGCGCGTTCACAGCTTGTGAGCGGCTGCCCAGTGTTAGTGAAAGGGGCAGGACAAGGCTGTTCGAAGGATTAGTCATTACTTGTATTAGATAAGCATGGAAAGTAACTTTGCTTCCGAAGCCACTCAACCTCATACCTTCACAAGTTGTGCGCGTACAAAACTTATCGCGCACCTTTTGTTTTCATTTCCTTCCATTATCCATCCGCGAATTTGCCTCATTCTCCTTCCCCGCAGCGCCATAGCTTTGCTGTTCCTTGAATTTGAATTTCAGCCATGGGTCAAGCAGGTAAGGTCACACGCGAAAGCCATAAACAGAAGATATCTGATATAGAAATATATATAAAAAATAGAGTCCGTGCAGTTTATGCATGATTTGGAGAAACAATCAAACTGTATGAGATCTGTATACATGAAATGACTCTTACGAACTCCGAATTCCTTTTAGTCAATGCAAGCGAGCTGGAACGACTGAAGAAGCGGTTTATGAAGCTTGATGCGCAAGTCGATTTTGTCTTTTTTTCCCATTTATTAGACTAAAACGATGTGCTGGTGTTGGGTGATTTTACAGTGATGGCAGCGGTTCCATTGATCGTGAAGAATTTCTGCAAATACCACAGATATCGACAAATCCACTTGCGTCGCGAATGATAGCTATTTTGATAGAGAGTATGTCTTCCCCCCTTCTTTTCCTTGTCATTTTGGAGAGGTGATTTACGCTTAAGACGATAGTGGAGGGGGAAGTGTCGATTTCAGGAATTTGTTGGAGGTTTGAGTGCCTTCAGCAGTCGAGGAGGTCGGGAGGAGAAATTAAACTGTTGGTCGCCATCGTATTTTAATCCACGTGCTTAGATTGACTTGACTGCTGCTTGTAGTCGCCTTCAAGGTATATGATATGGATCGGGATGGGTATATATCCAACGGTGAACTATTTTTGGTGCTGAAGATGATGGTTGGGAATAATTTGAAGGTAAAATCTACTTTCGTTTTCTGTGGGGATCAGAGTGGCTGATGTAAAGCAGGATCAACAATTACAACAAATTGTTGATAAAACCATTATGGAGGCAGATAAGGATGGGTAAGAAAACGGACACTGTCTCTCTCTTTAGCATGTGTTTAAATGTTCTTTTGCGTAGAGATGGAAAACTGAGCTTCCAAGAGTTCGCACAGATGGTGACGAATACGGTGAGCGCATGTGATATGTATTTTCGGGATAACAAGAGCACCGATCTAACCGGTATTGTCAGGATATTGTGAAGCAAATGACCTTGGAAGATATATTTTGAAGGATCAAAGTTACGAAGAGGACTGTAGAGTTTTCCAAGTACATAATGTATTTAAGCATTGCTAACGGGTCGTGTATTTAATGGAAACGAAATGTAATTGGCTGGACACACATTGTCGAGAGAAGTTGAGATGAGCCTGCGATTCGACAATCACGTCACCTTTTAGGGGTTCGGTCGCACGTATGCCAGAAGAAAAAAGAAATGATCCTGACACTGGACAATGTGCGCGTGAATTGGGGAAGAATGGGAATAAGTGGTATGTATGTATTTGTATGTATCCCTAAGAAAAGAAACGAGAAAAACACCTAAGCAGTACATAACAGGGTACAAATTGTTATACAAAAGCCATACAATATATGAGTAGCAAAAAGAATGCAAGTCTGTAAGGATTGCATTGTATCGCGATGTGTTTTTATAAAATCGCATGTAAATTATATAATTCAACGATGTGTCGTGAAAGGAGAGGCAGTGGTATCGATCGTGAGTCGTAAATGGTGTTGTGGATAAGATTGGGTGGACGAGTTTGGAGGAGGTGCTGATGACATTGGGGGAGGGTTTTGGGATGGACGGTGGAAGGGTGATGTATGCTGATGAGCGGTGGCGAGCTGGGCAAAATAGGAAGGTTGTCGATTACGCTGGTCTGCTATCTGAAGCTGATGTGTAAGAAAGGGATCGTTAAGGACGTATGCAAGAGTTGTCGGAGAATAGGCCTGGTGTGTCGAATTAGGGTGGCTGAACTGAATGGGGCTGGTGGCATGAGATGATGACGATGGTGATGGTGATGATATGTGGTTCAAGGAAGCGTCGACCTCTGCCTCTTCTTCGACGTCTTCCATCATCATATCCTGGTCGAGATCGTAGCGCGCACCAGAAGAGGAAGCAGCCGAGCCTGAGGGAGGATAGAAGTCTTCTTCGAGACGGGATAGTTGTGCGCGGAAGCTTGCAGCACTTGCAATACTGCTTCTGCGGCGAGTCCGACCAGGGCCCATTGAGATGGCTGTGGCGGGATCGACAACGGAGGTTGCCCAGGACGGTGTTCGGGACACGGGAGTGTTGGCCGGTGGGCCGTTGTGCGAGGAGAATGTAGGGGACTGGACGGGAGATGTAGGGAAGGGAGCACCCTGGGGATATGCTTGCAATGACTGCTGCAATTGAGCCTGGCGCAGCGCACTCAGAATTCAAATAGATCATTATTCATTGACTGCTCAAAACCCACCTGGAGCTTTGCAAGCTCGATGGCCTCGTTTCCAATGTGCGAAGTGCTGAGACTGGCAATGAGCTCGTCGAGTTGGTATGGAACAGTCGTCATTGATGCAAGTGAGTATAGGTGGTATCCGAGGCGGTGCAGAGTAGCAGAGTAGCAGAGCAGCAGAGAGTGAAGTGCACCCACGCTGCTACGAGGCTATTCTTATTTTTATATATATACATATCCTCACCGGGTTCTCTGACAGCAAAGCGTGACATTCTCAGTGGTCACACTTTTATGCTTCCGGGGTACAATACAATAACAATAAGTACACTAAGACACCTTTCAAAAACATACAATTTCATTTTCGTTTTCTCTTGGACAATCAACGAAATGCCTTTTTTGGTCATCGTGGTGTTTCTGGCTCCGGTGCATAGTGGACGTTGACGCGGACGCGTGCGGAGTTGTCGCGTTCCACGATCCTTACGTAATAATTTATAATTTATTGATGTTTGGACGTCTCAGCTTCCTTCAGGCGCGAGCATATAAAAGCTGACTCACTCTCGCGTCTCTCCCTCATCTTCCTCCCCTCACCCTATACCTCACCCCTCCTGGTTACCACAGAATACCTCCTTCTATCCCATTTTTACACATGGCACCAGTCGCTATCGAAAGCAACACATCCGCAACCTCCATGCCCACCGCCACACCCAGCAAGGCTATTGCAGCTTCCCTCGACGTTTTTACCTTGGACTCACCCGTGAAACCACCCGTATTTAAACCAAAACCCGAATCAGACGCGAAATCTGAAGATCCGGTACACAAAGACGCGTCGGATGACGAGGAAGACGCGGAACCCTTCGACCCCGCGCGTCTTCGCTTCGTTGGCGATGTCGACCTCGACGAAAAAGATGAACCCCTTCTCAAAGAATCAAAACGTCGCTTTGTTCTATTTCCCATTCAGTACAACGAGGTAAATTGTCATTTTTCGACGCGTCATTGGACAGTTTTATTAACGTGTTCGTGTCTTTTTAGATTTGGATGATGTACAAAAAAGCCGAGGCATCCTTCTGGACCGCGGAAGAGATGGATCTTTCAAAAGATCTCCACGACTGGCAGAACAAACTGAACGACAACGAACGCCATTTCATATCTCACGTCCTCGCTTTCTTCGCCGCGTCGGACGGTATCGTCAACGAAAACTTGGTAGAACGCTTCAGCAATGAAGTTCAAGCTGCCGAAGCGCGTTGTTTCTACGGTTTTCAAATAATGATGTACGTGATTTGATGCTCGTGTCTCGCTTGTCTTAATTTTTTTACCCTTACAGGGAAAATATCCATTCTGAGACATACTCTCTCCTCATTGATACCTATATCAAGGATCCCGCTCAACGCGAATACCTTTTCGATGCCATCGAAACCATACCATGCATTAAGAAAAAGGCTGACTGGGCCCTCAAATGGATATCTGACCGCCGTTCCACCTTCGCTGAACGCCTCGTAGCTTTCGCTGCTGTAGAGGGTATCTTCTTCTCTGGTTCATTTGCTTCTATCTTCTGGCTGAAGAAGCGTGGCTTGATGCCTGGTCTTACTTTCTCGAATGAGCTCATTAGTCGTGATGAAGGCATGCATACCGATTTTGCATGCCTCCTCTTCAGTCATTTGAGAAAGCGACCTCACCCAGACACCGTCAAGAGAATTATCACAGAAGCAGTCACCATTGAACAAACCTTCTTGACGGGTACGTCTTTGCATCTTGGTTCGTATGTTCAGCGTTAACACCCATTTGTAGATGCCTTGCCCGTTGCGCTCATTGGCATGAACTCGAAGCTCATGAATCAATACATTGAATTCGTCGCTGACCGACTGCTTGTCGCCTTGGGTAACGAGAAAGTTTACAACGTAACCAATCCTGTGAGTCGTGATGTTGTCGTTCACAGCTTAGGATATTCATTGATTTTCATTGCGTAGTTCGACTTCATGGATATGATTTCATTGCAGGGCAAGACCAACTTCTTTGAGAAGCGAGTGTCAGACTACGCCAAGTCTAGCGTCAAACATACCGAATCGGCGCTGTCGAACAGTGAGGCAACGAAAGAGAGTCTTTTGTAAGTAGCGATATTTTGTTTGGTGCTATAACTCTTTACTAATTGTTACTCCAATAGCTCGTTAGAAGAGGATTTTTAGAGCCTCTTTATACCCTGTGGTGTATATTTGTCAATAATCCTCTAATCACTTATAGTTTTTATTATCTGCAATACTGTATACGGTCCCAACTCCTGCATGTTATATTCTTTATGTAATTCTACTTTTGATTGAAATACTATAAATGCTTCGCTGCAAATTGTTTGAAAGCATGTGAAAAATAGAAAAGTGAAACGCGCCAGAAGCATCGACCTTATTGCTCCTTACGAGCTTGGGTGGTTTTTTGCGCTTCAGACTCGTCACGGATAGAGAGAATAATGTATGAGAAGAGAACTACATTCGCGGCGACAATGGCTGTGATTGCTGAATATGTAGAGTTTCCTAAATTCCATATTACTGGGGGTGACGAAGTCGAAGACAAAGCGACGCTCACCATTAAACACATACCACAGCGTAAAGAAATAGCTGCTAATAGGTAAAGCGGCCAATGCGAAACTGAACGCAAGCAGTGTGTTCAGAGCGTTGCTGTTGCAAGTTCCAAATTTATCAAGTAGAATTTAGAGGAGGAAAAACGCCGTTTATTATTATCTGCTTTGATTAAATTGTTCTTTTTGAAGAGTTTGGAGAGAAACGGTCAAAGTACCTTTGATTTGCAGTTTGCTTTTGAAGGTTCGCAAGATTAACTGTCTTTTCGCTCATTTTTGGTTTTTGAATGTTGTCGTTGGAGTCGAAATCGTAATTAGATTATGCCGCATAGGCGCGCTCCGTCCGTTTCGCGTTACTCCGTGGCTTTGGCTTTGGTGACGCCAGTAGTCTTCCGTTGGTTATAATGGCAACTCCAGAGCCTTCCCCACGTTTATCCGCCATTCACGAATTTCCCAAAAAAGAGGACAGTAAAAACCCCGGCACTGTTCCTGTTCCAAAATTGAATGAACCAACACAAATACAACAGTGGAAGTGCGTTGTGTCAGTTGCGAAGGACTTTTCGGTGAAACTATTCGGCTGGTTCGATACACTGGAAGGAACGATATTCCTTTTATCAACGATTTTCAAAATTCTTCTGTGGCCTGCCTAGTACGTCAATCTTAGGTCCCTAATCATAGCTTGTGAACGTCGGTAGCTGATACTCTTTTACAAGCCGTTCCACCGATTTCGAAGTACATAGGAATTGGCTCGCTGTCACACATTCACTTCCCATCTCCAAATGGTACTACGATGTCAGAATTTCTTTTCTCAATGTTGTGGAATTTGTGCTATGGGATATTCATTTCAGATTTTCTTTAAGTAGACAACCTCAGAATGGAGTACGTCCCTTCACACCATTGATGCAAATCGACCACGTTGACTGAGAAACGTTCCGAAACTACAGCCCTCGACTACCCACCATTTTTTGCGTACTTTGAGTATATTCTATCTATACCTGCTTCCTTGATAGACAGCAAAATTGTCGACCTGTCAAATTTGAATTATGACGCTTGGACTGTCGTGGCGTATCAGCGTACGACGGTTATACTAACAGAACTCGTCCTTGGAGCGGCCTTGTTGAAGTATATTTTCTCTCTTATTGCATATTGCATTATTGATTCCATTCACTCATCTGCCTCGTAGGTTCATTAAAAATGCTGAAGATTCTAGTATACGACGTATCATTTGTATATCTCTCTTCACACATCCCGGCTTCCTGATCGTAGACCATATACACTTCCAATATAACGGATTCATGTTTGGGATATTATTATGGTCGATTTATCAAGCTGAACGAGTGCGTCTATGACTTTGAAAACACCAGAGTATATTTAGTCAAACAAAACAGGGAGACAACCTTCTTTCCGGAGCGCTCTTTGCCATTCTCCTCAACTTCAAACATATTTATATGTATATCGCTGTACGTACTACTTTAAAAGAATGTCAATCGTTATACTAAACGATTTTGGCGTTTTAGCCAGCTTATTTCATCTACCTCCTTAGAGCACACTGCATGACACCGCAAGGTATGTATCAGGCAGTTACGAAGGCTAGAGGTGATTCTTAGTTATATTTCGGATCAGGAACATTGAAACTTCAAGCTTTCTTCTCGCTCGCCAACGTCGTCATAGCCGTATTTGTAGTTTCCCTTGGCCCGTTTGTGCTTATGAGACAACTGGGACAATTGGCTTCGCGTCTATTCCCATTCACGCGTGGGCTTAATCACGCGTATTGGGCTCCCAATGCATGGGCGTTGATGACAGCTTTGGATAGAGTCCTATTGCGATGTGGGTGGTGTTCTATATGAAACCTCTTTAAAAGAAACTAAAACAGTTTTTCTCCAGATGCGAAATTGTTACGGCTGCCAGTGCATCTTTCAGGTGTCAATTCTACTTCGCGAGGTCTTGTTGGTGATACAGTCTTTGCGGTTTTACCGAATGTTAAACCTTTGTACACTTTTACTATCACTATTGCATATCAATCGGTTCGTTTTCTCGAACCAGTAATACTCGACGCCTTAACCTTCTTTAACACGTTTTTGGCAGGTATTCCTCGCCAAGCTGTGGTTTTCTCCAACGTACAAATCATTCCTGATCGCCTTAACACTTTGTGGATACACCTCATTCATGTTCGGATGGCATGTGCATGAAAAAGCTGTTCTTCTGATTTTGGTCCCACTAAGGCAAGTCCCCAACATATTCTTGAGTTAAAAAGTTGATTAATAATTTCCTTATAGCCTGCTCGCCGCTGAGAATCACGCCTTCTTTCGGACATTTTTGATAGCCAGTTTCGCTGGTATATATGGTCTTTTTCCTTACTGTTCACTCCGGCTGGTACGTTCCCAACACGTGTATTCCTTTCTGTCATTCGAATATATAACCTTTTCGTTCAGAAACATTCATAAAAATCGGATACTCTGCGTTATGGGCGGCGCTTTGTTTACCTCCTCTTAACCGAAAAACATATGAGTAGGTGATCAATATCTCCGGACTGTATTCAAACGCTAAGAATGAGAACGACATAGCATACCTTCTACTCTGCCTGCAGTCATACTGGACAGATTAGAGCGACTATACCTCTGGGGCTTTGCACCATTACAATTGGTGATCACGTTTATAAATTTACAAGGCAAAGAAAATTTGGCATTCTTGCCTCTCATGATTACGAGCGTGTACTGCGCAGTGGGCTTGGGATGGGCGTTCTTACGTTTGTCGTATTTGTATATCTCTCAATATTAATTATTATAGTCGGTATTATTCCATCCCCATCTATCATTATTTTTTGACAATTGTTACTACTGCGGGGGACATGAGAATTGCAGAAAGGAGGATGATGGTTGGGCTGTTATCTTACCATCTTCATCCTCTAAAACGTGTTCCAGTCCGACCTTTTGTCCTCTTGCATGCTTTGCACTAGACCCCCATACAATAACACTGAAAAAAGCAATGCTCAATTTCTATTCTCTTTCAGAGGCTTTTCAGAACATGAAGACTTACTACTTGAGTTGCTTCGCAATTTCTTTGTGGATAGCGTTACAGAAATCCTCAATCGTACATTTACCGCGTCTCAGAACGACGGGAGCAGTATAATCTGGTGGTTGACCATGCGGTCGGGTGTAAACTCTTACCAAGTCGAGGGATTCCCACATCTTACACAAAAGGTCAAAAAAAGAAGTCATGATCGATCGGTCCAACATTACCATTTCGACTAATTCATCCACGTTTAGCCACTCTTTAGATGAGATAGGAACAGAGTGTGGAATTTTATATCTAAAATATAATGAAATAAAATGCTGTAGCAAACCCAGTAACTTACAAAAGATCCAATTCTTCGATGGAAATTGCGTCAATCTGATTTTGAGATGAATATAATCTGAAGAAAAACGAGAACATTTCCTTACTTTGTTCAAGACATATATTGCTGGAACATAGACTCTACGAGGCTCAAGCTCCCCAAGAGAAGCACCATATAAATATCAACTTACCTGTTGCCCTCTATAACGTCTACTACGTCGTCGGCCGTGCAGTTGGGTTCTCGAATTGCTACATCAGCATTGCTAATCCTATATTCGCTGAGAACAGCTTTAATTTCGTCGTGATCGATGTTTGTGAGCGGAACAGTATTTGTAATAGCAATCCCTGACATAATGAAACTGGTGTTAAGAATATCAAATATATGTGTGTATAGAAGACACACGTACCTCCTTTGTCCTTTTTGCGCACTGTGATAGATGGCGGTTTCTTGTTGAGGCGTATGCCAAAACCTTCTAGTTCATTTTCTATTATCCGTTTGTCGTTAAGTGGTTTGAGAACATCCAGAACCTATTGGATTCGAGGTGCTATGAAATACAGAGGAGAAAACAAAAACCTACGATGAAGATCAAGTTGCATGTCCGTGCGACTTTTCAAACAAAAATCGGTCAGAGGTGGTAGACGTAGTTGAGTCACGGTAGTGTCAACATACCAGCAATAACTGCAATCATATATTAAGAGAAACCTTCGAACTAGCCTAATTCACATACCTTGCCGTCCTCGTCCACGACCGTCATTAGCACCCTCAATAATACCGGCTATGGGAGTGTGATAATCAATAAACTTGTAAACTAAAGTCGATACAAAGAGATTCATTCGCACGAAGATCTAAAATCTGTATTGGGGCACCGTGAACCTTTATTGTGCCGGGAACGGTTGTAAGAGTCGTGAAATCAATAGCAGAAACCTCGGAGTGTGTCCCGGTCATTTTTGACATGAGAGTTGACTAGTAAGTATTAAACATGCATTTTCTCTACGATGCGTATTTGGTGATCTACCTTTCCTACAGATGGGAATCCTGCTCAAAGGTTAATAAACGGGTATACGTGCACACACAAGAGTTTGTATTACATACCTACAAATCCAACAGAAGCTGCATTTCACAGTCAATCTATCAAGAAAGACCTGACAAGGAGTTACTTGCCTATTCCAGTACGAGCTACGTCGAATCCAGGACCACCTCCACCACCCTCCTGAAGTCGACGTTAAAAGTTCCTCCGAAGCTTGGCAAGCTTTGCTTTTAGAAGGCCCAAGTGATAACTCGTGGCCTTATTCTTTTGAGCTAAAACATCGTCATCTGTATGGGAACTTTTTGTCAAAAATCTGAATAGACTTACTTCTAGCCTACTTGGACATGGTCGATGTTAGTTGGAAGTGCGAAATGTTGTGCGTGAGGATACCAACCATTTCATCTTCAATTTCCTATGCTTGCTATGATTCTCAGCGAAGATCGAGATTACAAAGTACTTACTTTAATCTTTTGTACTGTCGTCATATTGTATGCTCAGCCGAAAAACAAGCAAGGAGCTTTTGGCGAAGAACAGATCTTGGACGAATGTCTTTGCGCACGGCGTATGCCGACGCGGCACGAGTCCGGCGGCGCATTGAGCGTCTTCCTTCTTATCCTCATGCTGCTCAGTGCTTAGTTCATTCTGCCACTTGAATCTTCGTTCTCCAATCCTTATTTATCTCATGTTGAATGTATCTCAAAGTCTCACGTAATGCACCTTTAGTCTTTGCCTGAATTATCCGAAAAAATGCACGAAATGGTTCCGACTCCTGAGGTAGCTTCGACAGTATCGTAATAATTATAGTAGAGAATTCACCCAAACACTAATGATGTCGAGTTGAGATCACCAGTGATCTAGTGATCATTCGTCATTCTTGCTTCAAGGTCGAAGCTCTCCTCAACTCGGTACTCTTCCTGAATGGACGAGACGGAATTTTGGGCGCTTATAGCTTAGTCACCCGGCCAAAAAATGAGTAACGCGTCCAGGCGTTCGCGTCCCGCAATTTAACTTTACACTCTCCACCGCGTCTTCGAACTCGAACTGTCTCCAGCTCACCGCTAAATGTATTCCACCCTAACACCAGATTCTTCCCCTCTCGGCTTAAAAGGACCTAAGTCGAGCTTCTTACAAAGTATATACTCCCCAGAACATTCTTCGCCACTATCCCAGCACAGCGGGACATCTAGGCCGGGCAATTCCGCTCTCTCTCAAATCTCTCACCGAAAGAGACAATACAAATCACAAACCTCGTCTCGAACATTCAATGATGGTCGTGGTAAAAGGAGATTCGATGATTCGCCTGCTGGACAATTACTTCGTGATCACTTCAAGGCGCACTGCATTGAGCGTGTTCGTCGCGAAAAACGGGGTAATGCCATTAGAAAATCTAGAAGTTCGGATCACCATCTGTTTAGTAGTGATGGATTTGACGCGGAGAATGATTATGGGATGGAGATGGACGATGATGAGAAAGAGGCCGAGGATGATCAGAACGCGCTTTTGGAGATGAGGTATGTTTTGTTTACCGCAGAGATGCTCTCAATTTTAGATATGCTCAACATCATACCTGTTCAGTTATACACACGCGTTATGCTGAATGAAATAAGGCAGTCCAGACATGCGATGAATGTATCGTTCGAAAGAGAATTTGGGAGCTCAATAGACCCAAGTATGTACGAAGACATGAACGCGTTGGAGGAAGGATTTACTGGCATGTCGAATTACATCAATTTCATGCAGTCTATGCTCACATTTTTATCTAGGAAACCAATCCAAAATGGTATCAGAAGAAGAAATTTCTCTCACCGATGCCGAATATGAAGACGCTGTAATAGCAGAATATCTTGCCGAACTTGAAGAATCCGAGTTGCAAGCTATCCAAGAACGCGTAGCCTATGGCATGGTTGATCTTGATACTGAAGACCCCTCGGACCTTGAGAAGCAATTCACCCCACGTAAGCACCCCGCTCGCCTCTCGCGCGGCTTAAGATTAACGTCGGAATATTTCTAGACATGAATATAGAACAACCTTCCCCTTCACGTTCAGTGTACAGCCAATTAACCATGTCCTCGCCTCCAGCTTCCCCATTCTCATTTCGCGCCCTACCCTTCGAAAACAGCACTGACGAAACAACACCAACACCAACGCAACAAACACCAATCACTTCAAGTTGTCCATTCTGTCATTCTCAAACTCGGCTATGCAATCAAGTTGCCTGTTCAAATTGTATAACAACCCGATCTTTACAATATGCCCAAAAAGTCTGGATGGATCCTTATATGCATTCAACATCTTTGAACAGGTGTGGATTTTTTTACTTCTTGCTCTTGCATATACAGGTGGTTAACACCATTATTAAATGTACATAGATCTCATAATCCTTTGGTAGCGGAGACGCCGACAGGGAATGGTGTTGGTGCGATGGTGCTCTGCAGCTCTGATGGGTGTGATTGGTGTTTCGCTTTGTGATGTATGGAGAGATTTTATTAGTCTATATATAATTAGGATGGAAGGAAGTGTATATCGCACGGCGTGTATTATTTACTTTGACTGTTAATAATGAATATAGACAATAACCGCTTAATTGTTTGGCTTGTTCAGTGTGCCCCAGACCATCCGCGCATGATGATGTTCCGTCTGATTGCTTTTGTTGTATATAGCAATGCCATGCGGGATCACTCGACTGACGGTCCAACGCCTTCCAACGCCTTCCAACACTAGTTGAGCAAGGGACTCGGTACGTTGTGGTATTCCGAAACTCGTAATTCAGGACGTATCCACTCTCGGCACGTCGAAATTTGAGATCATTATGTCACGATCGGTGACCATGAGTTGTGCGCGGCGAGGCGGGAGACGCACTAGCTGTCCTCGACTCTGCTCGACGCTATACTCAGGCTCTTCTCTAACCCTTGTGTGCTGATAAGTATGAAAGTTGTTATCGTGGGAGCTGGACCGGCTGGCCTCACGGCATGTAAAACGTTGCTGGAGAATGTGTCGGAGGACTTTCCTTTCGACCCGATTGTTCTAGAGCAGGAAGACGATATTGGAGGTGAGATAGTCCCGGTTGAGATAACTACCCGAGAGTTGAGTAATTCTTATAGGAACGTTTCGTTATCGGTCCTACGAGGTGACGAGTGTGCCAGCACGCTGACAAAAAGCTTGAGACCGAGACTGACGACTTGATTGCGCCTACTAGAATGCCAACTTGGTGTCATCCAAACAGGTTCGTGGTCTTATCTCGAATAAAGATGTCGCAATAATTCGGAATGCACGCAGTTGACTTCGTTCTCGGATTACCGCCTGCCACTAGATCATCCAGACCATCTCACATTAGAAGTACTTATACCTAACGGTTCATTGTAAATTGCTCACTAATTACGTGGTCCCTGAAGGAATACGTGGAGTATTTGCGCGGATATGCCAGACACTTCGCGGTCCATGATAGGATCTATCTCAATTGCAAAGTCGTGAAGATTTCGAGAGCAGCGGGAGGGGGACATGACGTCACTTACCTACGAAGAAAGGCGAGGACTGAAGACTGGGAGGATGGTTAGTCATTTTTATGAACTAGTTTTCAACCAAACGCTGACTTTTTCGGAAGCACCCACGACAGTTCATGCTAAATATCTGGTTTTGTGCACTGGCCTTCACGTCATACCATCTATCCCAACAATTCCCGGTATCGAATATGTCCTCAACCCCACTGAAGAAATCGAGAAAAGACAAGGCAGACCGAAACCTACCGCTTTCCACTCCGTTGATTACAAGTCAAGGGACCAGCTGCGTGGCCGCCGTGTTATGATTTTAGGTACGGGTGAGACAGGAATGGATATCGCGTACGAATCAGCAAAAGCTGGGGCTGAAGAGGCTGTGTTATGCACTAGGAGGGTGCGAGCTCATGTTTGTTTCTGAGGAATAATTTAATTAATATTTCTCCCAGCTTCTTGTCATTCCCAAAAGCCTTGGTGTGTCGTTTATGGGCAGGCTTTATCGCTGAAGATTTTGATTGTTCTTCCACTGCAGAACGACTTCAGTATCTTCGGTTTCAAATTCAACTCTAAACGTCCTGTACCTATCGACTCTTTAATCACAAATTTGGGAGAAACGGCATACGTGGTAAGTCGCCATCTTGTTTGTGTTGCGCAGCGGATGATTAGTTACGGTCTATGTAGCATCCTTGGGTTGAAAGGTCGCACCTGCGCTGGTTTGTATCGGATTTTGTGATTAAAATACTATTGTGGTTTTTGACAGGCACCACGGTAAATATTGAGATTGCATACAGTCATGCACGAATAGGGTCACTAATTTTTTAATCTAGGCTGGTTGTAACCAGTGGGTCGGAGAACTGAGCAAAGAACGACTGGGTCGAGCATATGTATTCCTCAATAAAGTAAGCGAAATCGATAACCCGAGACATTCTCTGAACACCCTATCTTCGTAGTCGCATAAAGCCATGCCGTATATCAATCGACCTTATCGGAATCGATCCAGTTTTATGGATTTAATTTCGCATTATAGTGATCTCCCTGAAGATTGCCCTCCTCATACGAATTTTGTAGTTGACCTTGCACCGTTTCCAACACATTTCCTTCCTTCGGGACGTGCGGTCTTTCCGAAGCTGAATCGCAAGGATGCAATTAGGATGGAGAAACGCGACTTCCGTCCTGACACTGTCATATATGCTACCGGTTATACCCAGGATTTCAGCTTCCTTGGAGAAGATTATCCAAAGCCGTCCGTTGCAGATATACGAAACATATGTCGTTCGGGAGACGAAGATATTGCGTTTATCGGATTTGTTCGGCCTGGGGTTGGTGAGTGTCCAAATTCTGAGTGCACACCACCCAGACAAGTTGTAATATTTAAACAAGGCGCGATTCCTCCCATCGCTGAAATGCAATCCATGTTCTGGGTATCGTTATTGAAAGGCAGAGTAAAAAGACCATTTTCGCCCCCTCATTATTATTTGTTGGTCAAAGAGTCAGCCAGGATTAAGTACGGAGTAGACCATTCCACGTATATGTCTACACTAGCGAAGGATATTGGGGCCGCACCTGTGAGTTTAACGTAGATATTGCGTCCCTTTACACTGACACCAGATCTTGTCAGGGTCTGTTCGAACTTTGGTGGGCACACGGATCACATGTATTGATATGTTATGTCTTTGGGGCCGCGTTCACCACTTTCTATCGCCTTCTTGGACCATTCAAGTCGGATGCGGCCCCTGGAATTGCGAAGACGGAACTATGGGATACAATCAAGCGACGAGGATTCCTTGGAAATTTAATAATGGGTGCAATTCCCATGCTGTTTTATCTTTCCATAAACGCTACAGCGTACACAGCGGAATCGGTATTGAAGTTGTTAAGTGGACGTTTATTAGTATGAGACTATGTTTCTGCTTTTGTTCTCAAAAATCACAATTAGAGATCAAATTAAAAACTTACTAGTAGAATCTTATTTGTATATCAGTTTAAAATACAAAAGCCGAACAGCTCCGAGTGGCTGTATTTTTTTTGATTTGAGCTATCGTCTAATCACAGCCTCTTTCGCTCATAATAGCCTAAGTGATCTGCCAGCTGGCAGAAGACAATAAAGGGACGTCCGACGGAAGCAAAATAGAGTCCACACAGATTACGTAAGAAATTAGTTGTAACCACCTTCGCGTGTCCGACTGTTCGCTCTTTGTCGCTCTTTCATTACCAACTATCATCTCTTGGTTGGACATACGTTCTTTTCAACAAAGACTTTAAATACCTTGTCTACGGTTTACCGTTCTTCCTCTCTTTTTGCTTTACTGAACCATTACGATCAGCGATGTGTGGTGGTCCTGCATGGAAACGAGAAGTGGTCCCCGATCACAAAGTAAACACACAACTTGTCTCCTCGAAAAATTCATTCTTATATTTTTTGATTTGTCTAGTTTGATTTTATTGACATCCGGGAATTTCACTCAAAGTCATTCGGCACTCGCTTCCGGTACGAATTTTCGTTGGTGTATATTCGGATGCAACGAACGGCGCGCTAACATTGCGATCTAGATACTTCATTTTCTATTGCTCTATTCTCACTTCATTCCTTGTCTATATTTCCGATATCTTTACGGCCATTACGTATCTAACTACTAAGGATTGGTCTAATATTATCCAAAAAAGTTGTCAGAAAGGCCTAAATAATGGATGTGTCGTCATTCCTTTCACGGTTGCCAAGTGGTTATTCGTAGGCTGTATTATCTTCTCATTCCTCCTTGTAGGCATTTTTCTTCTTCATTAGCTATAATTCATTGCTGACTACTTTTCAGCTAGGGTATGAAGCGCGTAAAGCCAAGAAGATTATCGCCAGTCGAGACATTTCTTATGCATTTACGAACGTCATGACCCAAAATTATTACAGTCTCCGTAAGCCTCAACAAATATACTTGACACTCACTTTGGTGATGATCTTTTCCCAGGTTCATATGACCACTTTTGTTTGTTTTGCACGATCAGCAACTCTACCAAGAAGAAGGATGATTTCGCATTCTTCATCTTCTTCACATTCAAAGGTGGGTTCGTCGCGCCTTAAACATACATGAATTTTTGTTTATAAATCAATAGGCTGGAAACGTCTGTTACTCGCTGATGGCCCGCGTCAATCAATCAACATTCTCAACCTGTACGGGTTCTACCTTTCCAAAGAGAAAGATGGATCCTTTCTTGATCTGAAAAAATATTCGGACAATTTTATCACATCGGCACTGATTGTCGCGACTCTGTTCACGGTCCTGGTGTTTACCATCTCTTTGATTCTTTTGATCACGGCGGGTATCTTCTACGTGCCCTTACTGTGTTATATTCGAGGCAATCTCAAAGAATATTGCTGCCACAAGGTTGACAAAGTATGTATCGAACGCGATTTGATAATTTCCCACTAATTCACTAACCCTATCTATCGTAGCGGATAGCAGAATTGATTAAACGCAAGACTAAACAAAGATTAGCCAAACAAGCGGCATTGGAGGCCAAGGAAGCTGCCGGCGATTATTCTCATCTGAAAAACAAACAGGGTCAGATCGTCGGCACCGTTTTGCCTAAGCCAACCCTCCCTAATGTATCTCTCGATGATGAGGAAATCAAACCTCAGCGCTCGAAGCAAGCCACACCAGCACCCTCGTGGCCACCGACGGACTACACTTCGACGGATTACGCTTCCACAGTAAATCTCGACTACCCAGACTATCCTCCACCCATGCCAGAATACCAACCATATTCCCATATGCCACCACAAGCCCAATATTATGGCTACTCTCAGTCAGTGAACACACTGCCGCAAGATGAAGGATTTGATAAATATGACGAAGCTGAATACGGAAGCACATATCACTTGACAAGTGCGGCTAATACAGCACCTTCGGCGGACGTTGCTCAATATCAAACTTCGGCTCCTCCTTATTCAAACCCATATGCGGCACCCAATCCTTATGAGTATAATGCACATACCCAATATCCACAAAGTGCATATGGGGGTGTTAATGGGAGTGCAGCGGGGAGAGGATATGATTATGGTAATAGCAACCAATACTAGATAGATAGATACTAATTTAAAGTATTGATCTGTATAAATACTTATAAGTACTCACAAGAGCGCTAGTTGCTCTTTTCTCAATTTTTTTTCAAATTTCATAATGTGCAGCTTTCGTAAAAGAACAAAGATAGTTCTATTTTTCAATCGAGTAATTACATAAAAAGAATGTACGCAAAGCCATGGTTTTTCCCATCCGTCAACGCCACATAGTAGCATCCCAAAGAAGGGAGTACGGTAGGACAAGGAATATGGCGCATCCGCCGCACCCGCTCAACCCCCGAAAGAGGCGAACTGGAGAACGACAGCTGTTCTCGTGAGCTCTCCCCAGAAGGAGAAAGCCTCGCTCCCGAGACCTGTAATTTCAAACGTAATGAAGGTTCGCCGCCCTTTTGCAAGGACAGCAATTCACGCTACGGAAAGTCTGCGGGACACTTGGAGGAAAAAAGAAAACTCAGAATCAGCCTTTCTTATAGGGAAAAATAAACGCCCTGATCGATGCACAGACCATGGGCGTGTTGTGGACCGCATCGGGCGCTTTTTGCGTCGCGTGTTTAGTAGCTTTGTCGCATGTATCGTCCGTCGACTGCGTTCAGCACGAAACCTCGCGAGTCTGTCTTTTTAGCGGGGCATTGCGACAAGAAGATGATTCGTTATCACTACCGTTTCTTGAAGCCTGTGTCTCAGCGGCACACGAAAGTTCCTCCAGAGTAATAAATTATGTCTATTCTATCTCAATAGCGACTGATTGCCTTTCGTCAGCTGTACGATGCCCAATGCTCTCTTAGACGCGGCGTATCCGATCTTCCTAGATTGACAAAGATCCTTAGGAACGAACAAGTAAGAAAACCACGCATAAATTTACTGTATTTCTCTGGTTTTGAAGGACAAATGTTGTTCAGTTGTTTGTTTTGATCAATGAAAGCCACACCGAAATGTGTCGCGCTCAGTTAGGAGAAGAGGTTGGCCCTCAGATTTTGGAATTAATCGAAAGAGGCGAAAAGGGTATAAAGCACTTGGAAAAGAAAGCCGTCTTGCTAAAGTCAAAGGTTCTCATAACGTATGGTTAATCGCAAGTCGTGTCCTGACATCATGTCTCTTTAGCTCCAAGCAGCTCAATTGAACTCTGCCGCGCTGCCACCAGCAAGAAAACTGGACGCGTTGATTAAAGAAAGAAAAGCTCTGGAGCGAGAAGTTCAAAAACTGAATGCAGAAATCAGAGTGATGGTAAGTTGCTAATCTATTTATTACTTGTTCGACGAAATCGAATGCAGACATACACACAGGAGGAAAAACTAGAGCAGTGAATGATGAAGAGAAGTGCGAACTAATATAAACTACGTGTTATTATTTTATGATACCTTATTCCTTCCATGGATATCCTAACTTATCATCTTTTCTTCTCCAAAGTTTCCTCCTATCAAACACATAGCATCATATCAATATCTTGTCATTTTACATCATATATTGTTTTGAACATACTTTTTCTTTGTCGGAACATGTTCCACAAATACCTCAACGCAATGTTTTTGTTTGAACTCCCGGATAAATCGTGGATCCCTGCAGGAGAATGCGAATCAATAGTCATTCGCGCAACCCACCGTAATGCAATCTTACCAAAGCTCACTCGCAATCCCTAGATCTTTGCAGCATCGTATTAAGGCGTTACTTTTGCAAGCTTCCGTAGCCGTAGCAATACCAGATGGGTCAAAATATTCCTGCTCTCCACGTGCAATGCCAACTAGGCTAGAATGTTATTTAAGTATCGCAACGTAGCAGAGAATGTAAATTGTAACTGACCGACCCAAACACACTAATGCATATTCTCGACTCACTATTTTTGGTCCGACGTTTGTTTCGCTGCGAGGTGCCAAACCCCACCCTCCTGGACCGAATGCTTTGTTTAGAATACGACGGTATTTAATTTCAGGAAGATAGATAAGCCCGTCTGAAATGGATCTTTATATTTATAACACTCTAGGTTTTAATGATGCCACGAACTTGCCTGGTTTAATTTCTATGTCATCTGGGCTTAGAGGCTGCTGCAGAACATCGGCCGTCTCTTTTGGAAATGGTTGAGCAGAAAGTCCAAAATAACTTCTCGACCAATCAGTAGAACTTCCATCTCCTAGTATTTCTGGAATCAATGCATGATGACCATTGCCATTACCATTATTGATGATGATTTCTGGTGCACTTTGTGGTACAGTCACGTCCGACACATCTAGCTCGGTTTCGGCCGGAATGACGACAGAATCCCCATTATTTATGGCAGAGTACGAAGACGCAGATCGACGGTGAATATTGGTAAAAGTCAGGTTTATATGTCTTTTAGGGATATTTGAACGCGTGTTAAAGCTCAAGGGAACGCGCTTTGCACGGGCATAGCGAGCAAGCATCGTAAAGAATTGAAGCTATGTTTCTTTTGATTCCGAATTCGGCGTCTCCTTCCTCTTGCGGGATTTGCCAGTTAGAACTAGAGAAACACACATGTCGTTTAGAGTGTGTGTATAATGTTCGCTATCTCAAACCTTCGCTCTTGAATGTATGAACATTTTTTCGCGTCAACTTTTGAGAGCTTATCTTTTTGTTGCCACGTGAACAAGTCTACCTACGATGTTCACGGTTGACAAGTTTAGCAACATTTTCAAAAAATTATTTCTGGACACAATAATCCAATTGCAATGCTAATAATAAATTATGTGATGTCCAAATATCAGAAAATAAATAACGAGATGTCTGTGATCAGAATTCAGAACACGAAAATAATATTGTCCTTCCATACTACTTGCTTGAGAGGTACCGATCTGCATACCAATCATCGGCTTTCTTCCTCAGTAATTTCCCGTAATACTTTGGCAAACCTTTGAAGTTTCGCATCGATGTTTGGTGTTTTTTCGAAATCCCATCCATTCCCTTTCTGGTGTCCACCGGTGAGAAGCAATTTCAGCCACAAAAGTTTCTTTCCCCGCCATTTCACTCGACTACCCCAAATGAAATCACCATCCTCTTTTCCTGCGGCTTCCCCGCCAAACACTTCCGCCCAATTTTTTCCAGCCCAAATCATACATGCGAATTTTCCCGTGCGTACGGAGCACAAACCTTCGCTGAGCAGACGATAACTCGTATTCCTCTGGTGGTTTATACGGTGGAGTAGGTAGCGAAGGATGAGGGATAAGCTCTGGAGAATTTTTAGTATGAGAATCCAGACGCTGTAAGCGGATATCATTCTCATTTAATGACTCGATGGGATCTATTCCATCGAAAGAGAGGAGAATCCAGAGATTTCGACGGTATAGTAAACTCGGAAGCTATTCTTAAACTTGGACGAGAGCTCACAGCGGATGGGAGAGGGGGCACGTGAGGCTTCGGAGGTGGAAGATAGCGGAGAACGCGAAACGGGGATATATGTTCCAACGTTGTTTGGTTTGTTCTGTATTCTATCAGTTGGCGTGAATTGATATAAGGGTAAATTCACTTACGTGATTAGGTAAAAATGGTAGAATGTAAATGACCCAAGACTAAGGGCAAAGACCGCTCCCGTTAGAGCAATAAAAAGAGCATGAAGTGGTGATGTGTTTGGATCCTTAAGATTAATTTAGTATGGACCTCGAGAAGAAGAATAAAAGTGATATCATACGGCCGTAAATGGATCTTTGACAAGATGTATGACGATGCCTATCCCCACCGCTGACATATATATTGATAGAAGCATGGCCGCGGATACAAAGTGAATGAATGCGGGATAATTCCTGAACCCCTTGAGTTTCGATGTTAGCTAAGAAGATCGCACTATCAAGGATTATTGGTGTTTTTTTACCACGCAATTGCCACCTAGCCAAGGACAATGATGATCTTTAATCAATAAAGATGATAAGCATCCTTCATACACCGAGTGAGAACACACAACGCACCCATTTTTAACACACAAAGTCCACACGAGGAGCAATGATGCGCTCTTTCAGGTCGACGCATAGAGCATTTCTTGCACCATTTGCCTATAATGACCAGCCTATCTATTTCAGCCTGAGATATATTCTCAGAGGCAGCCTCTTCAGTCGCTCTATCGGCCTCCAAAAGAGCCTGCTCCGATTCTGGCCGAGCGGTAAAATGCCCTGGTTTGCCTCGGGCCTGCAGAGGTCGGACAAATCCAGGATCACGGGTAACACAGATAGTGAGATAAGTTAAGGTCAATAGTACTAAGATGCTGACTGATACTGAATGAATGATGAATTTTGCCGTTGAATGAGTGGTTACGAAATAGAATGACGATAGCATGATAAAATACGGGAACTGAGGCATGAGGATGAGAAACACAGCAACTTTTAATCAATACTAAGTATTCAGGTTGCCAAAAAACAAAGACGACTAAGGACATACAAGCTAAAGGTATGTAGGTATACCATGCTTTCCTTGGGCGACCCTTCGAGACGTCACCATTATTGGGCTGACTGTGCTTGACGATATCTTCGACAGAGAAAGTAAGCAAGGGCATCTGTTTCCATATAGGACCAATTGCCCGGCAAAAATATCTCTGGACGGCGGCGATTCGATTAAATATGTCAGGGCTGGGAAGGACGACAACGGGAAAGTAAATAGTGCTTGGTAGTGACTGAGACTTGTCACAATTGAAGGCTTGTTGTCCACAGACAGGTATTTAATCCACCACTTTCATCCCCCTATCATATTAAACACAGCTATGGAACTCTCTACATCTCCAAAGTCTGACAGACGCACGGTTCCACCAGGATTTCTTCCATTCAAATCCCATAATCGACCCCTTGAAGAATTGACCCAAAGGGAGCTCAACGACCGGTATCTTCGTAACAAGAGTATTCTAGATGGCCCGTACGTACGCTACATTACCCGTAACCATCATGTCTTGACGCTCGAACTCATTCTCATTTATTACAAGTAGTGGTCCTTCAACAGCAAGCCACCAGCGACTGCTGAGCGAACAAGCCGCTATTGAGAATATACTCGGCATTGAACACTTGCGGGACAGCTTGTACAAAACGCACATCACAGAGGACGATCCAATGGGTGAACCAGCAACCGCCACCTCTGGCTCTCGTGTCGTTGAGACGAAGAGACGAATCCTTGGACGCTATTATGATGTAATGTCTAGATTTACTTGACGGGCTTTCGTTTCTTCTTATGTATTCTATAGCAAAGTCAGCAACAGCGCGGCACAACTGTAGCTCTAGGCTTAGATGAAGCCATTGCTCTCGAACAACAAGCTTATGCGGTTGAAATGGAGAGGAAGAAGCGCGAAGAAGAGAAGCGCTATCGACGGTTACCTCGTCCGGGCGAAAACTTGACACAGGAAGAGGTTGCGGCAAGAATTTGGGCGTATATGTATGCTATTTTTACTTTTGTGCGCTGTAGAATGTTGCTGGACAGTTATCATTGTCGGTTTTTAGGAACGTCAAACCCACGGAATCTGACGAGGAAGACGAAGGCTGGAATGAAAGCGACGAAGACGACGATGATCCTGCTACTTGGTTCGAAGAAGAGGACGAAACACAGGGTCAGCCCCTGATAGACCCTGATGAACTAGCAGATATTATCCGCGTGGACGACAGTCATTGGCATAATTAGAATATACGAATCTGAAATCAAACAATATTGTATCATTATATCGCTATCGCCTTTTGATATCAAAGCAACTATTCAATTATGAAAAAAATGCATACTATTAGCGGGAACAGCTTTAAATACTAGGTAAGAATTCCGGTATCCATTCATAACATGTGATAATTTTGGCAGATTGTGACCAGGTATCATCGGGTGTGTAAAGGACACGATTTACCTCGTTTCAACCAGGCTGACAAACAGCCTAATCACATCCTTAGCAAGTTGAAATAAAACGTGGTCAAAATTTGGCTTACCGCTATGGAAGCTGCATAAGCAGCTCAATCGCGCTATTCGCGAATCTGTAAGACGTATTCATTATTGTGCTTGATAAATCTGGCTGGACTCAGTTACCTTTGACGAATTCCTCCAGACAGATAACACATTCAACACCAACGAGGGCACTTTCTGCTGGAAGTCGATATACTATATACTTAACGGGCTGTTGAAGGGCAGAAGTGTCTTTGGGGCCTTCAAGACAGGTCCGCACGTGGGCTTCTTGAGCTTCTGGTCTTCCTAACCTGGCTAGGTTCTGCCCGCATACAGGACAACTAGAATACATCACGCTTAGTCTACCAATTTGCGAACAATAGCCGTGTCTAACTTACTCTGATAAGTCACTAATCTGTGAATTGACTTCTCTTGGAGAGTTAGGTACCGCAAGGTGGTTTTGAGGAACTTCGATTCGCTCCATGGAGGTATTATGCAAAGCTTGAAATTTTCCAGGGACATTCCCGCTCAAAATTTCGTGACATGCAAAGCAAACACGATGCATTGAGCTCGATGACGACGATATTGAGTCGTAGCCACTTGGATCACGGACGACATTCTCAGGATCTATAACAGCCCTGTGTGAAGAGCATCGATCACAGAAAATTTTTCCGCATCGTCGACAGTGCTGAAAATTCTTAAAACATATTCGCATTCAAACTAATTCAAGCTTACATGCTGCATGAATGTTTAGAGTGTATACATTCGATAATACACCTGTACGCACCTTACGGAAGAGAAATGTAAACCGTCGAGAGCAACCGCGACAAACCGTTACTGCTTCATCTCGCTCCCAGTGCACATCGATTGGATGGGGAATGGGCATGGAGTGGAATGTGGGTATATTTTGTGGTGATTCGTGGGTGGGAACTCGAAAATCTGGCGCCTGGAACAAAAAAGACGTCAGATCTGTACTTGCTGTACCAGAACGTGAGGTCGACGGTCTCGAGAAATAGTCCGAAGAAGGTGAACGGGCCCGAGGAGACTGGCTTCTTTCTGGATAATGGAAGCTTCCGTCAGACCCGTCGTCTTCTTCGTTGTCGATATCTCCGTCTAATAGCAATTTTAGCAAAAAAAATGCAAGTTGAGATCAGAGGAGCCTTGCCTGCTATCGTAAAAAGTCTTTCCGATCCTATCAAAGACCGACGCTGCTCCAATTGACGACAATAAGCATTGAGAAGAACTTCAGCTTGAATTTTTCTTTCGGCATCTTCGTCACCTACGAAGAGAGAAGTCGATACTCAGTCTAATACGAAAGATAACGACATAGATATACCCAGCATTCCAGCCCTTAACTCCAGAACTGCCCTTTCCAGCTTGATAATCGATTTTCGCACCTCAAGTACATTATTTGTTCCATCTGATTCGTTGTCCTTAGGAGGACCAGCGAGATAGCGCGCTCGTGCCACGTAGTCATCAGTGAAAGTCAAATAAGACCGTGGGACTAGTCCTAATTCTTGTCCACCTTCAGGATCATAAGCTTCATCTTGCCTCGGCACGAGCATTCCTTCCTCATCGATAATATACATTACCCCATCAGGACCCATGTATGGTAACGGCGGTATATCAATGCGTCGTCGCATTAAGCGGACCCAGCGTCGTCGACGTACCCAGGTATGATGAGGTTGAGTTGAACCTCCAGGTGAGTTTGAAGAGAGTGCGGTATACCTAGTTAAAATTCGTTGTAAAGCCGGTGGTACTTCGGAAACCCACTGATCATCGGGGTCGTCAAAAGAATGAGCGTATTGCCATCCTTCCACGACATCTACTAAAGGATGCGTGGTGTCCAATGTCCAATCCGACCTAACGAAAATCAGCACTATTTAGCATGAAAGATTTTTCAAGACATACAACCAAAAATGACTTCTTTCGGCCCCTTCTCTGGCTGTATAATCTCTATTGGATTTCGGTTTCGGAATTTGGAAGGGGTCATCTCGCAGTGGTAGCTGAACGTCACTTCTCCAAGCCGGAATGTCTTTTCGTCCATTACTTTCGCTCCCGGGAGGGGACCGGAGCTCAAAAGGACTTCGTCTCCCTGGTCGACCCAAGCCAGAAGCAGAAAATTTTGCGTAACCTCCAGATGCCGCCAGAGTTTTAAATCGAGTATCTAATCGTTGATTTTCGTGAATGAGAACAGGGATGGTTGTATGAACCGCCAAAATATTAAAGTTATTGTCCGTCCATCGTTCAGCCTCGGCCTTCTGTAAAATCTTTACGTGTTTCTTTTGAGAGACATATCGTGGCGATTGGAAACCAATACTTACTTCACAAACCCATATTTCAAAAACGGCCGCAGCAATATCATATGCTGTTTCTCCCCACTTATTTCGTATAAGCGGATCCGCAGATTGTTTCGTCAGAAGGTACATAACGATCGGAAGATGTCCCTTGGAAGCCGCGTTCACTGAGAAACAAGAGCTGTATTAGCATAATTTCGATAGACTACCCACCGAGAGATAACAAATGAATATGTTGTCTCTCGGTGTTCAAATCACGTACTCAGAGGAGTCCAGCCATTTGAACTTCTCAAATCAACGCCACGAGCACACGGTGAACCATCGTTTTGAGAGGGGACTTCATCAGCTGCACCAGCGTGTTCACAAAGCCACTTGACAATATCAAGATAACCCTGGAGAGCGGAAACAAATCAAAAGCCTTATCACCAAGCACAACGTGTCTATCTCGGCTAATATTTACCTCTGAGCAAGCATTGTGCAGCGGAGTCCACCCGTCGTTATCTTGAGCATGAACATTAGGTTTCCCGTCAGGAATTGAAAGGAGGTATTTAACAACATGAAGATGTCCATGTACTGCAGCCTTGTGCAGAGCTGTCTGCATTAAACAAGATTAACGAAACCCTATAGCATAGGGCAAGTGAACGAGTACAATACCTCGTTTTCTTTATCCTCTAAATCTACCATCGCACCACAATCTTCGACGACTGAAAAAAAACCAGCTTGACCAAAAGAAAACAAAAGAAAGAAAGAGCTTACGCCATTTCACAATGTCAAGGTGTCCTTTACTACTCGCAACATGAAGTGCAGTGAACCCAGTTCGCGGAGACGCCTCATTTGCTAACGTAAAAGGAGTGAGGCTTATCCGTCCAATAATCGTTTCAAACTGTCTCTGAAAAGAGGAGGTATTTCCAAGGGTAGCTGCGGCCAAAATCGACGCTAGCTGGTCCGCAGATACTTGGGTAGCCTGAGATAGAGATACGGCTGGAGGGCTGTCCGACCGAAGAGCTGTTTCGACAATGGGTGAGACGGTGTATCGGAAATCTTCTTCGTCTTCCTCAGATGTATGAGCGGTATCATGTGCCGGTTCTTCGTAGACAAATTCTTCTTCTTCTTCTTCTTCTTCTCCCCCAATAATTCTTTCTTCCTGGGTTTCCGGAAGATGATGTAGATGAGTCGCTGATACAGTATCTACTTCGTGATTTGCGTCTACATTACTCAAAGATTGAGAACTTTGCGAACTCGAGGGTCCGGAAAATTGCGCATCTGACAAACCTGATCTAAAGTATAATATGTCAGCTGACAGAAAGAACCTAAAAGATTCTCTTTGGTGTCTCTTACTCTTCTATAGTGTTTAATGGTCCATTAACGGCCATAGTGGTAGATTTCAGGAAGGGCCGAGTGGACACACCAAAACTTGGCACGGAAGCAAAAGCACACTTTCCATTTCGGGTAACACCTGCATAATGAGGCGTTAAAGCACTGAAGAGAGACTATGTAGTGTGACCTTCCAAAATTTCAAATTGCCAGTCCCTATTATACATCAAAGTTTCGATGATAAAGTATCTAATACATTTTTATTAGAATGCATTATCCCCTAACTGTACCAAAAGTTTCAGTGTGCAAGGTAATTAGTGGTCCTCCTTTCAGAACTGCCGTGGGATTGGCTGGTGAGTGGAAACGTAGGCATCCTCGGACGGCTTGGGCAAGTTGTGGTGGTCCGGCAACTTTATAAATATACGGTTAATCAATATATAAACCTAGAGGGCTGGTGAAAGAACGTACCTCCTACCGCCACGGAATTCTCAGAAAGAGCGATCGCCTCTTCTAAAAGGGCTTTGATGTTTGGACGCCCTCTTTGACTTGATAGCACGGGAAGCTGGGTTCTGAGTCAAAGGCTGTGGAATCCTTCTCGTCTGTCGAGATAGATGATGGCGTGTCAAGGTCGCCCCCTTTGGACAATTTCGAATGTGACTCCGTCGAAGGGCCAGTGAGATAAATTTGTGCATCAACGATGATATTTTGTGGAAGTTTGCCACAGATATCTCCCAAAGCAGTTTGTATCCATTGAATATGAACTAGAAATGACTCAGAATTTAGGTCCATAGTTCGAAAAAGTATTTTCTCACCTCCGTCACGGACGGTCCAGACCCAAAGTATACGTTTTGTAGCTACTTGATTGTCCGTTGCACGCCTACAAAGTCAAATAAATACAGGGAAGGTAAATAGTCAATATACCAACCTAACTATATCCGCGAGTAATGGCAAAATAAATGTAATTCCTGACCCGCCTGCAAATAGAACGGCGGTATCAGATGTACCGAAATCAGGAGGACAGCCGTAGGGACCGTCAACCAGAACTGTGATTGGCTCGGTGTTTTTAAGGGCGTAATTCCTGAGTCTTTTCGTCAAGCCGTCTTTTGCCTAAATAAGCCTTAGATGGGAAGATTTAACAGGGTAAAGACATTTGTACCTTGATGATACAGATTACTTTGGAATTTTCTCCGGCCTTATGCGCTGGAATCGAAGCAATGGTGAAGGGATGAAGCTCCCCAGGGAACGCAGAAATTCCCGGCATATTCAGGAAGATGTGCTGACCCGGCTTCCATGACATATTCCTACGAAGCGTCAACCGAACAGTATCCGGGCTAAGTAACTCGACAGATGCACGAGCAGAACGTGATCCAAGCCAGAGGCGATTCAGAAATATGATTCTCGAGAATCGTAGAAGTCTGTCGAAGCCCCAAATAATCAGACCAGGCCAGAAATAAACACCAAATCTGATCTCGGGTTAAAATCCAACTAGGAAAATGCAATTAAGGGACCCACCCAGGTTCTCTGGCATGGATGAAACCACAAATTACAAAGATTCTGGAAGAACCGTCAGAGTTTTATGCGGTACAATAAATGATATGTCACTTACGCAATTAATATTATATGAGCTATAAGGAAAAACTCAAATGCCACATGTCTAATGGGACGCAGCGATAAAAAGAAAGCAAGAGACAAAGCAGATAACCCAAGGACGCCAGAGCGCATCCAGCCATTTTCTAGACTAAAGTGGCCAGTTAATCTGAAAGAAGAGTCAGAGTTTGATCTGGTAAAAAAGCATTAACCTAGTATAATACCCTGTAGCGTGGCGAGCCAGAGCATGAACCCAGAGTAACAATAATAATGTCCTTCCTGCCGCCCGATGGAGTACATTCAACTATCAAATTATTAGACTCGGAAAGGTCCTTGAAATTATATGTACTAACCTGTTCATGACTGACACCAGTCAGAACTGAACCAGGAGTTAATGTTTTGAAAATAAGCACAGGGTAATGTTCACGTACAAGAAATGATGTTGTTTTTACCGGCCAGAGCTATCACAAGGGGATTTGGCCTTTTCAGATATGAGCATCTAGATAGTTAGAAAATAGACCGATAAGGCTCTTACAAGATGCCAAATGGGCAGCTCTGTCTTCCCAAAGATATGTCTCCAAATCTTTAGCTGAAAAAAAAATCAGTATATTAATCTAATAAGTAAAGTTTATGGCATACTATGGATAAACTCCCATGTCAGTAGTGCCCCAATGTATCCAAGAATGAAAATTAATTCCGCTATAGACATTACGGCGTTAGTGCCAATGGGCACAGTCCATCTAGTATGATGATTATTAATTGTCAGGAGAACTGTCATCTCTAAAGGAAACGTACCTGAACAAGATAATTCGAAGACAAGAGTTGACTGCCGTAGGGAAACGGCGTAAGGACATTTTTCCGGACTTTCTCGTTGGAGGTTCAGCAGGAACTGTGCCGTTAAACGATAGCGCACTCCGTCGACTAGCTGCTCCAAACAGGAGTGAAGAATAGTGAAAGATGGCAAGTGCTCCAATAACAGACGCCATGAACCTGTTAAAAATCGGATATAATCACCTTCTAAGAAAAGCCGACTTACCACCATACTTCATGAACATATTCTGCCTGTTGAGCGAGTTTTAGGAATCGGTCCGGGTTGCTTAGATAGCTGCTTGTGGAAGCATTTCGCGGAAAGATGGGTGTGATGGACTGTACAAGCTCTACTAGGAGTGTCATCTCGAGGAGTGGGGTACCACGAAGACAGCATATAGACAACGCTCCTCTTTTTATACACCAGTATGAGATTATTCTGATTGAAAAATTATTTTTCCGAGTAACGTAGGATAGGACATTGACCACTACTGTTTTTACCATTTCACTAAATTTACAATTTCTATTTATGAAACTTTTTCAGAAAGCAAAGGATTGATAGGTAGCGTAAATAGTGAGCTCACCAATGATGAAAGACAATAATATTCTGAATCGCCGAGGTAAAACATTTCTAAATCACGTTTCTATTCGATTCTATGATGTTTGAGGCTTGTAAGCGCGACCATCCAGTCAGCTTTGGCGCTCCTTGGACTCCGCAAACGCGAATATCCCCCGAAAAAGAAAATAAATTCCTCCGGGACATTGGCAGTCATCGGAGCAGCTTCGGCCCTGTAGCTGAACGGGGATGATTCGGTAATGAAGATAACAGAAGCCCAGTGGTGGATTGATTCCGAACAAGCAACTAGAACATCATGCAGGGCGGATGCTATTAAGCTGCAGCTTCAGCGCAAGACCCGATTCCATGCTGCCAAAGTTGAGTTGGGGCTTCCCGCGTCAAGGTGAGATAACGGCTATGTCTTACACAAAAGTATTGTATCGGACATTAGGTTCTGGAAGCAAACACTCGCCACTTGTAAACACGGTTAATTCCTGGCAAATTGTGAAATGAGAGAGTCTTGGAGCTAGTAGGGCCATCATTTAATAATAGGAAATTGTAGAAAATACTATAATGCTGATTGACTTCGCGCTAGAACACGTGAGGATAAGGTGCGATGAGTTCCGAGCGGTCGTACGGAAAATCCAAGGGGTCTTCACCACAGCGATAAAATGGGAAGTGAGCCTGGGATTAGTGGCTTAGACTTGCAAAGATCCATGTGAAAATTCGAATAAACACAGTCAGAGATAGGGGAAATGCCACCAGTGCTAAGGATGGATGGGGAATATTTGACTTTCAAAGCCTCAAAAAAGCCCATATGGAAAGTTCGAGATTCCGGGCTTGGACGCCCTAAGAAAGAACCATATGTCCTATTTCTTTCCATATCTCTGCGTCCAACTCAGAAAGAAGAAGAATGAGCTATGACGATATCTATCACGACCGAATTTGAAGAGAAGAGCGAGCCCCTCTAATTCTGCCAACAAACTGACGAATCATTGCGACTGCGGCGACGTGTGAAATCGAACTTCTCGGTTTCGTTACCTGAGTCAAATCCCATGTGCTACTTATCATTCAGTTCAGACTCTATGTTTTTGTTGATTTTAAAGTACGTACCTTTTTTGTCATGTACTTATAAATTGCTGCGCCACGTATTGAGTCAGATGAAATCCTTATCATAATCAGACGGCGGCATCGCAGTAAATTACGCGCCTGTGCCAGACATGGTAAAATTTTTGCAATTAATGGCCCAATTTACGTACGCAAACACCAAAATCATTGGATGCCAGCGAGGCTCCCGTCCTCATCGCAACTCATCCGTTCTAAACTTTGCCTTCGTCCATTTTCGACTACGAGATTCGTAATGTCAGACTCAAATTTTGTTCCTACAGCACCGGGGGCCGCACTGAACGGGCTCAAATCTGTTGTACAATTTTCTTCGCGCTTGCGCACTGGAAGGGCCCTCGCCGTTGATGTCTGGTCGATTTTCAAGTGCGTCACCGTTCATGAATACCGATCTATTCAGATGATATATATTTCCATGCTAGTGCCTTGAACCTTCCCCAGGATTGCATCAATCTGGGTCAAGGCTACATGAACTTCGCTCCTCCAGAATGGGTCAAGGATGGTGTAAAAGCTGCCATCTCGAACGTCGCTACCAATCACTATTCTCATCCCAAAGGAACTCCTCGTTTGAGGCGTGCTCTCAGTGCTCATTATAGCTCGAACTTTGGCCGCTCGCTCAATCCTGACACTGAGATCATCGTCACCAGCGGTGCTAACGAAGGTGCGCGCTTGCAGCCATTTTCATCAAATATCGCTTTCTAAATCTGTTTCGGTAGGTGAATATGCCACTTTCGTCGCTTATTTGGAAGACGGAGACGAAGTGATTATGTTTGAGCCATATTTCGATCAATATCTTCCTTCTGTTACCTTCAATGGCGGTGTGCCAGTATATGTACCTCTCCACCCGCCAGCTCCCGAGATGTCTAAGCCAACCAGTGATGATTGGACCATTGACTTCGATGAACTGCGGTATGCTTTGGTAGATATGCTACTTGGCATTCAGCCGTCCTAACTGTCCTTTTTTTCCCAATAGTCGCGCTATTACTCCCAAAACTAAAATGATTATTGTCAATACCCCTCATAACCCGGTTGGAAAAGTCTTCACACGAGCCGAGCTTGAGAAAATCGCACAGCTGGCTTGTGAACACAATCTGCTGGTCCTAGCGGACGAAGTCGTATGTACCCAGTCTTTTTATAATTCTCAAGATTTAAGCTGAGGTCGGATATAAAGTATGATTGTATGGTTTTCGGTGGAAAAGAGCATGTCCGTATTGCCACACTACCGGGAATGTGGGATAGGACAATCACTGTAGGCTCAGCAGGAAGTCAGTATCGACGAACGTAGTTATCTAGTCTCATATTCACAATCGTTTGCAGAATCTTTTGCTTGCACGGGTTGGCGAGTTGGATGGTTAATAGGCTCCACCGAACTCATAACGCCGACATTAGCTGCCAATACGCGTATAGTGTTCTGTTCCAACACTCCTATGCAGGAAGCGGCCGCTACAGGACTCGAAGGTGCCAAAGAGCGCGGGTTCTTTGAACAGCAATTGAAGGAATATCAAGAGAGAAGAGATGTCTTTTGCGCATATCTCGATAAACTAGGATGGCAATATTCGTTACCAGAGGGAACATACTTCGTGCTTTTAGTGCGTCGATCGCTTCATTCACCATGTTGGCTCATGTTCAAATATTGCTAGGACGTATCAAAACTTAAAGTGCCCGAGAACTATGTTTTCCCAGCAAGTTTGAACGGTCGTGGCAAGGACTTCAAGTAAGTCGTCCATCTCTAAATATTCCAAGTTACTGAAATCAAGTTAAGATATGCATGGTTCATCGCCCAGGAAATTGGAGTATCTTCAATTCCGGTCAGCGAGGTAAAAATCATATCTGTTGATATCTTGTAAGCAAAGTATTAAGGTATCTATCTAGTTCTACTGCGAGGAGCATATCCACATAGGGGAACGCTTTGTTCGATTAGCATTTTGTAAGGACCTGGACACCTTGCGTAAAGCTGGAGAGCGGTTGCAAAAGCTCAAAGATTACTGTTGAAGTCTTCGAGACGCCAATAATCCCTTTAGACGTCGGCGTCCCAGATATTGTCTATAAGCCGCGAAATAAAATAAACTTTTTGGTTAGACTACGCCTCGTAGTATGCTGGGTTATTATCCAGGCGTTGGTAAAGGAAGGTGAACGACAACATATTGACAGCATCTTGTTTCTGAACAATGGACGCCTTTTTACGCCAGTCCTGCACCCACCGCTTCAAAGTATCGCCACGCAGCAAGTCAGATTCCAACGGTAGACCTTCATTGATAAACCGCAAGCACGAATCTCGGTGTTCTGCAGGACAGAACAAATGGAACTGGCCCGAACTTAAGGGATTGATAGCATGGTTTTGCATACGAGCAATCTCCTGGATGCTATGGTTCTCCGTTTGTCGACCGAACTCTGGTGTCGAACTCTTGACGTATTGCGTTCCCATTACAATCACGACATTGCCTTTCACTGACAAAGCCCAGGAACTATCACGGGGTACTATCATTACCCTAATAACACCTTCCAGATATAATTGCAGACATAAAGATGATTCCGAAGGAGGCATTGATGGATAAAATATACCGATCCCACGAGTTAAGGGATTAGCCAAAGGGCTAGCATGAAGCTGTGACACATGAGATTGGAGATCTTCTTCCGTAACGTTGACACCCATAAACCCTCGGGTATTGATGTCGATCGCACATTGTGTTATGAGATCTGCGGTGATACTGTGGCATAAAGTGTGTGTAGGTACAAAGAGAATAGCATTCGCAGTGGATGCCATGTCACGAATGATAGTATACGTAGGCCTAACCATGCCTTTATAAAGTGCCGCCGAATACGGAATAGTAAAAATAGTCGATTTTGTAGTCAAACCCTGTTCACGGTCTTTGGGTCGGAAGCAAAGGCTCCCGAAGGTGGGACACGAAGCCAGCGACAAAGGTCTCTAGGATCATCCAGACAGGTAGCCAAACATATAAACCGCACTGGCAAGGCCTGGGTCCGACATAAAAGCGTTGTAATTGCTAATTCATATGATGCATCCAACAATTCGAGGTTTTCGCATATGACCATTCGCAGGTTCTGAAGCCACTGGTTAAGGTTCGAAGGGCTCATTTTTTGAAAGACCCGGCTAAGACATTGAGAAGTCGTTATGCAGACCCTTTTCCCTCGTGTAGACAATAATTCTGCGGAATTAGTAGCAAGCAGTACCGAAACATGGACTCGAGATAACTCGTTAGAGATCATCGCCAACAGAGATTTTCCACTTCCAGAAGGACTGGATATCAAAATATTTGATTGGTACGCACAGTTGACCAAAAACATTGGGTTTGGAAACCAGTAAGCTGGCGATACACGGGGTTACGTAGGACATCAGCAATGGCTGTGTTTGAGGTAGGCAAAAAGGTCAAATTGAGAAGAGGGGTGTGGCAATTCGGTTCGTTGGGCATAGTCAGATCGTTCAACGGGAGAATGATGTTGTTTTCAGCTCCTATCCATCTATCAGAAATGCAACGAAGGGTAACAGAACACGGAGGTTTTGACCCTCGAATAGGTATGATAAAATCGACATCGATATGCGGCAAGTTCTGTCGAAAAGTGAGATTTGTCCATTGAATGATTTCGGTCTGATCTTCGGTTTCGAGCCACAGCAAGAACGGCTCCCCGAGCCGTGAACGTAGGCATTCCAATTAAAGTTTTTCGTAACCCGAACAAGCACTTGAAGTAAATCAGACGTCAAAGGTCGCAATTTATGGGATAACGTAACGGCCAGAAATTCACCAGCAGCCTTCAACAGGGCAGCTCCATGCTTCTCATTTAAGTGTATGAGCTTACCCAAATCAGCTGCGCTATATGTAATAAGGTCGCTGATCGAATATTCATCTGCCCATTGTTGCAAGTTATACAACACATCCTTGGACAGATTGAACTGTGTCAATGGGTGATCATATGGCCACATGCGTTTCTCTATCGCTTTGCTCATATTCATTAATGCCGTGGAAACGTTCGCTCATCTTCGGGAGAGGGCAATTTCAAGTAAACCGCGGTGATACGTGCACCATTTTGAGCGACATATTCCATGTCTGAGACCAAAGCGAAATCTTCTATATATGCCCGAGAAATGTATCCTTGCAACTGGATATTGACCTTCCCTTGGCTAGTATCAGTCCCACACTATAAATAAGCGTGAAAACAAGAGAACAACACAGCACGAGAAACTGACAAACCTTGACTTCACATGGAATGATTTCCTCCATCAAATGTTGAAGCTCCTTCACCTCGTTTTCACGCAACTGAACTTGCTCAAACTGTGGACTGTCATTATTCTTCGCAAGACCCTCATTTCACCTCACATACCTCAGTGCTCGTACTCAAGACTGATAACACGTCAGCCTCACGCATCCGAACCTTCAGCTCCTGGTTAAACACCTCAATACTGGCAGTTCGAATATAGTATTTGGCGGCGATCCGTCCCAAGTCCGTGTATTGCAAGGAACCAGTTTCAACATTGTAATTGATCATTCCGGCTGAAGCCAGTTTTTGCGCCACGGCTCTGATCAACTGGTTTCGCTTACTACTGAGATCGGGCTCATTCGCAGGTTCTTCGTGACTCATCCCTACGCTTTTCAATGAGTGCGTGGATGTATTGAATTTCGAGATTGTTCGTACCGTAAACCATAGGGTTTTTGCGCAGTCTAACGAAGAGATATGTGTATCCTATCCATGGAATGGCTTCCTGAATATTAGATACAGCGCCCAGGGAAATCTCGGCGTTCAAAGAATCAGCCATTCCAGCGATGAATCTAGCCACGCGATGTCAGACATACATAAAGAAAGCGAGACACAAAACATACTTAGATTTAATAGGATGCTAAATAGTCGTGTTGAGGTCAAATTAAAAACATAAATTAATTGGAAACTCACTTGAGCCGTGACAGCGTCCGGATAATGTGTTAGTTTATCCTCCGTGGTACATATATAACCCTCTCCGCTTGTTTCCATTCCGGGTCTTCCGGCGCGACCAAAAATTTGCAGAACGTCCAATACGGAAAGAACAAATGTACCACGGGAACTATCGTAGACCTGCGTTCCTTTGATTATAACTGAAGAGAAAACATAACTAGTTGTTCAGACGCCCAAAGAACAGAACTACCAGCATGCGCAGGCAAGTTGACACCCCAGGCCAATGTAGCTGTACAAAACAGAACCTTTTTTGAAAATGTGATGTTAATTTTCCTAATTAGTTCTAGACGAAATGCCAACCTTGATAGCTCTCGCCTCAAACATTCTTTCCATCATATTCCTATCAGAGCGCAACATGCCTGCATGATGAATTCCAAACCCGTCATTGAACAACTCCTTCATTTCACGATTCTTGGACATTCCAATATCCCGTTTTAAAAAAGGAGAAATTCGGATGCTCCTGTGTACTAAAGTCTTCTAATATACCTTCAAGAATCGCCATTTCACGCAATGCCTGTGCAGACTTGACGGTCTCTTTGCGGCATGCACAAACACCATGACTTGATGGCCTTGTTACACTAATTCTTGCACCTTCTGGAATGTGACTCTATCAAGATTTTTTCGGGATTGCAAGGAGCTTGCTTTTCCTTTGGGTTCCGATGAAGTGTTGTTCCAGGGGAATTGGGCGAAAAGAGGAATCGAAATAGAAGAGGCCATGGTATCGAGATATCCTAATGCGTGATAAAGCGTAGGAACGGAGAGATATAAAGGGAACCCACCTTAGAAAATCAGCAACATCAATAAAGTTCGGCAACGTCGCACTAAGTCCCACAATCCGAATCAGAGATTGCGCTGATTCTACCTAATATTTGGATTAATTGTGAAAGTTAAATATTAGGAACACCAACCTGTCGTAACGTTCGTGCCACAATGGTTTCAATTACAGCACCACGTTCTTCGTTGAGCAAATGGACTTCGTCGATGATGAGTAACTTTACTTTCTATGCAAATATGATAAGCGGTAGGTATACGCACGTCGGATCTACTAACTGAGGCCAATTCGCCTTCTCCAGTAGGCTTGCGTGTAACAACATCCCATTTTTCAGGAGTGGTAATAATAATCTGCGTCTCGGGAATTTCAGCCTTCGTTAGCTGCATATCACCTGATGAATCTTCAGCGTGTTTATTTCAAGTGCAAGATCAACGTTAAAACCTGTAAGTTCCCGTACTCGGACAGAAAGCCAAGCCAAGCGTTTCCCTAATTTTCTAACAATTTCGGCGGCGCGGGCTTTCATTGGGGCTCTAGGAGTACACACTGCAGCTGAATGCAAAACTTCCGAATAAAAATGAGTATACGTACACATAGATAATTTTGAACTCGTCCCTTTTGATTGAGGCGCTCAGCTGTGTAGGTGTGGATTTTGCGCTAGATGAAGAGAGGTGTTGGTCGATTACACGGAGGATCGTTAACATCTGTTTTACCCTAGATCTGGAAATGAGAGAAACCCGCAAAATTAGAGGATTATTGTGACATACAGCGCCGGTTGGAGCTGATTAAGCCTATTAGCGGAAGAAACTTCACGTTGCAGACAACAGCTTACCACATACCAAAACATTTTCATTTGTGCCGTAGGCAGAGGGGTATACAAGGGGCTGGATTCTGTTGAGGGTTTTATATCCCTACGGCGTACATTTAATGAACCGGAGAATTCAGAGTAAATCAGTACGGACTGAAAAAGCACCCTTGGCTAGTCCGTCTAAATCAGTTACCTGAACAAGTCGTTCATTTGATCGAGGTGGGACAGCTTTGGCCGGTGGAATCGTGACTTCTTCATACTCCTGATAACGTATATATATATATCATACATCGAAGGAGTATTCAGCGGTCAGAAGCCATACCTCCCTATCTTCTCTAGTTGTTCCAATGGGCAGCATGTATTTTGATCCTGTACTCGATAAAACGGAACCTTGGACGGTCGACGAAGATGTATAAACATGTGGTGGTATTTCAGTAGCTTGGACCTAATCCGTTGTAGTCTGTCTTTTATCATTGCTGTAGTGGACCGGTAGAAGAACTTACATTGGTGCCAGAAAACAAGGGTCTGGCCGCTGCTTCTCGAAAGGCGTCCTCCATGCGACGCTTTGCATCAGGAACTGGAAAACCAATCCCGCCAGTAATCTCGCGCTCTACTTTCCATTGAGAGGTGGGGTAAACTAGGGGCGAAAACAGCACCTTTTGGCTTGTCTTGTCCTTTCTTCAACATCGTTCTTGGTTTTTCTGTCGGCGTTTCATCATCCACGATCGCCAACTAGTTTAGAAAAAAACTGAGTTTGGACTGTCAGCAATTATTAAGGGTAGCCTGCCTTATTACCAAAGCTTGTCTTTGGTTCCGTTACAATATATGAGGTAGGCGTAGGCCGACGGTGCGGCAGGGACCAAAGCTCGCCTGTCAATACTTGATAAAATATTCTATGGAAAGCTAAACACATATATAAACTGAATATGAGAAGATAACGAGACTCAGTTTGAACCTTAAAAAATGTAGCTGCCGGAATTGGAGCTCAATTGCAAATCCTGTTGCTAGTAAATGAACTATCACGATTATTTCTCATCTTCGATAAAGCTATTATAGATGATGCAAAGCGGACCCTGTTATGCTCGGACAGTCCAGGAACGTTTCAATCATGTCTTTCCCATTCCTCGTTGTAAGTAATGATATGGTTGACAAAGTTGACAGGACCGCTAGAAGCAGACTGAATGACATCAAAAGCATGGCTGCTGAGGAAAGGATATTTTATTCACTTTCACTTTCTCAAAGAAAGCGCATATGAAACTTACTGCAGGTGGAACACATGCATGTGCTTCCCAAACCTCGAATGGCAAGATCGACTGTAAGGCGGCCACCTTGGTTTTTCAACATGGCGATTGCGTACTCGGATGACATCGGGAGTCCAAGTAAACTAAAAACAAAAGATTCACGTTCCATACATCACTAGGAAATAAAAGAACAAAACTCACAGTCGCTGTTGTTGCCATATGTAAGGGAAAGGCGTGCTGGATTCAGGATAACACTAACACCGGCTCAGCTTCACCAAGGAGTGAGCTCGGCAGCGGTGAAATGTGCTTCAGTTTCACCTACAGTTATAACCTTCAGCTTTGTCAGATGAACCCTCTCAATTTCAGCTTTGAGCTTGATTATTGACGAAGTTATATCGGTACTTTCTGCGTGGACTGCAAGAGTCGTTTAGCCCTGATGATAATGTCAGTGCAAAAAATAATCTAACAACAAAACATTCAACTCGGGTACCTTCACAATACTTTCAAATGCTTCCTTGAGATCTTCATTACTCAATAAACGTAATCATCTCCTTAGTGGTATGCACAAGATCAGGAGATAATGGGGTCGAAAAGGGAACCGGTATAAGTGTAGTCAGTAGGGAATCAAGAAAAGTGGTGTTGTATGGTAAATAGGAATGTAATATAATAACGCTGTCGTAAGAGTCGTAAGAGTAGAGAATAGGGGTGTAAAACGATGATAATTGTGGGTCATAATGACTCGTCTTTTATGTACATGGAGGTCCGAGAAAAGACGGACTCCGAGTTTATGGTAAGGGAAAGAAGGCGAAAAACTTAAAATGTGAGCTCTTTGTGAGACGGAATTTAGGAAAGGTGAAGTTATTTTGTATGAAACAGGGGAAATGCGATGGGTTTTGAACTGTTGCTGAGGGACACTCAGCTTAAAAATTGTTTGAGGCTGCCCATATACGTCGCGAGAGCCTAGTGTGGTTAGCTGCTCCGAGTCGGATTGATATTGCATCATGTTTCTTCGATTAGCAGTTATGATCCAGTTTGCCTTCGAATTTCCTTGGTTAATTCTCCGTCTATACCGTTTTCTCTCTCAACATTAGGATACTTATTTGCATGTTGACACTAGCAGAGTTCCAAGCGTCATGTGTAATTCTAACACGGAACATGGTCTTGTCTTGTAAAGTAGCACCCTGATAAAGACATTTTACTTTTCAAATAAATCACCGCTGGAGCTTGGAAATGAAATAGCATGGGTTGCACCAGCAGGATGTGCATGCCTTGAAAGAGCACCATCCATGATTTAAAAAGTAAGACCGGCTCAGAAACTCTCACTCACGAAGTGTTCCATATAGAATAAACCAACCCATCTACAGCCTGAATAACCAACCCATCTCCACCAGTGATTGATGGTGTATCTCCTCTTAAAGGATCAGGAATGGATTCATCCTGAATAGACCATTCAGCAGCAATCTCGCACATCCCGAGTTCTGAGCTAAAAGTGATCAAGGACAATGCGAAAAGTTGAGAGCACTTTGGAGAGTCCACGATTTCGTAAGACAACGAAGATTGCATTTCATGAATGAGACATTCAGCGCGTGAACCCGCACAGGAGATTTCACCATGCTCTGCTCAACGACTATTATAATGCACGAAAATTATTACATAAGTCACTCCCATAATGACGCAAACAAGTCACATGATTTTCTTATATAATCGATGGAGCCTGTTCCTGAAAAGCTCACTTTCGAGCATTATATCTCTGAAATTTACCGAAAAATTGCAGTCAAAAAATTGACCATAGATTGATCATGGCAGACACTTATTACCCCTAGAAAGAAAATTCTCGAATGTGTTGCATTGGGTCTATTCATACTGGCGAAGGCATGTGATCCTGCAAACTTGGGCGCTTGTCTCACTACATGAATTTTTTACAGGCTGTAATGGAACCAAAGACAAGCTTTGGTAATAAAATTTCTTTCATGTGGTGAGATAAGCGCCGAGCTGCAGGATCACATGCCTTCGGTCAGGATGGGTAGACCTAAAACAAAAAATCAAGACCTTTTTTCTAGATTTAATGAGTTTCTCCCATGAAGAATTTATGATCAATTTTTTGACAGTATTTTATCTGTTAGGGCTACTCAGCTCAGACTAGAGGGAGGGGATCCTAAGTAATGTATATTGGAGATAACTATACTACTCACCTAGAGGGAGGGGATCCTAAGAGAACTGTTAGGGCGACTCAGGGCACACACCTAGAGGAGGGAAAACCTAAGATCTATTGGGGGCAGCGACTAACTACTCACCTAGAGGAGGGAAAACCTAAGAGAACAAGCTTAGGTATCCCCTCTAGGGAAAACGCATATAAGTACAGGATATGAGGTGCCCGACTGATCCCCATGGGATCCAAGGAGATACAAACAGAAATCGAAAGAAATTGAAGAGATCGAAATCGAGAAAACGGTGAAAATAGTGGAAACGACAAAATACGGGAAATGAAGGAAATCGAAGTTGTTAGGGCTACTCAGCTCACACTAGAGGGAGGGGATCCTAAGAGAAATATATTGGGGAGAGCCAACTACTCACCTAGAGGGAGGGGATCCTAAGTAGTGATGCCGAAGTTCGGTTCGGGAACCGCTTTGAACCCGAACCGAACCCGAACCGACCCCTGGTTCGGCTTATGTAAGCCGAACTGAACCGAACCTGAACTAGTGGTTCAGGTTCAGGTTCGACCATGAGGAAATTAGGGTGAACCGGTTCGAACCGTGACGAACCGTCACACAATGTCACATAGTGTCACTGGTGTCACCAATCACCTAAGTGCTAACTCAATGTGAATTTTGTCGTGATTTTTTTTTATTTTGGCTCTGGAGAGCTCAAAAATTGCCCAAAATGAAAATAAAAAAATATGCCAAGAATATTTTTTGAATATCTACGAGATAAGTTGGGCGCTTAAATAAGCGCCCGTATTACAAATCATCTAAATCTTCGAAATTTCGAAAATTTAAACTGAACTGAACCAAATTGGACCTAGGCTACACTAAAATAGTTTATTTATAAGTCTAACACAGAGAATACATCTAAATTATAGGGATAATATAGGTTTGGTTCAGGTTCTGGACCTGAACCGAACCTGAACCGAATTCGAACCAAGGAAAATAACTTCAAATTTTCAGAATGGGAAAAATCAGGTTCTGAACCGGTTCGAACCCCGAACCGAACCTGAACCGGGGTTCAGCTTACGTAATCCGAACCGAACCGAACCGAACATTTGGTTCGGGTTCAGGTTCGCCAAAAAAGGGGGTGAACCGAACCAACCGAACTTCGGCATCACTAATCCTAAGAGAACAAGCTTAGGGACCCTCACTCTAGGGACTGCGACTATATACATGAAGAACGATAGCGGCGTGCGGCCCTGACACAGCTAAGTGCCAGACGCCCAAACCGAACATAAGCGACGTGACGCCTACAGCGTCATGCCGGGTACGAGACGCGACGCGCAAGTAGGGAAAGTGGAATAGAGACAGAGGGGGCAAACGGAGGGTGGAGATAATATATGGGAAATATAATTAAAGTGGAGGGGAATATATACCGATGATAATAAATGAGGAAAAATGAGGGGATGCGGTAGCGTACCCTGACAGAAGTGCGAGATGAAATCGAAAGAAATCGAAGAAATCGAATAATAGGGCGAGGCGCTAGCGTACTGTAACAAGAACAAGCTTAGGGACCCTCACTCTAGATACAGCTACTATATACATAAAATGATGACACGACGTGTGGCCCTGACGCGACTAAGTGCTAGGCCCCAGTGAAAAGTCCCCATGTCCGTCACGGCGTGTTACTGACTTTGTCAGTTCCATCTGACGTGAGAGGTATGTTCATGACTAGTTTCTGATTGCATGTGTCTGACAGGTTTCACCAGACAGTATTTCTCAGAGTGGTTAGATTTCCCTGTATACTATCTACACACTAATATAAAAGTATAATGAACTTTCCCAATGGATTGCCTTGTCGTGCTAGGTGCTGACACGACCTTTTTTTTCACCTACTTGGCGGTCGTTTCAAATTCATGTTGAAGGGCATCCTGCCTTTCGCTCCCACCGCCATCATCCCACTGCGCCGTCTTCGCTAAAGGGAGGGGCGGGGTTTCCGTCTCGTTCCGTCATTCATTATACGCCTTGACCTCAAATCAGGCAGGATTACCCGCTGAACTTAAGCATATCAATAAGCGGAGGAAAAGAAACTAACAAGGATTCCCCTAGTAACGGCGAGTGAAGCGGGAACGGCTCAAATTTGTAATCTGGCGGTCCACGGCCGTCCGAGTTGTAATCTGGAGAAGCGTTTTCAGCGCCGGCCGCGTACAAGTCCCCTGGAACGGGCGTCGCAGAGGGTGAGAATCCCGTCTCTGGACGGTTCGTGCCGGCGCG
>JAQFWX010000102.1:75000-77500 GCA_027605045.1 Phallus indusiatus | reverse complement strand
GGTGGGGTCAAGGCGGGATCCTCGACGGGTCACGGCTCCCTTACCTTTTGATTTGTTCGTCACCGCCGGGGGCGTGGGGGTGTTAAGGATGCGGGCGACGGGGCTCTCTCGGGGATGGAAATTGTTGTAAGAGTACTCCTTTCGTGGGGGTCGTGGCGTGCCGCTCCGCTCTGTTTTGAAATATGCACGGTCTGTCCCGTCTTCATAGATGGTTCAGAACCGACTGGCCTCGCTCGTTCCGAGCTATCGAAGGACCTCGTCATTCGGGGATGGTTCTAGCTCGGTAGAGGGTTTTAAGCCTCGGTCTGTCACCGACTCAAGAGTCAGATCCGTCGTGCTCCCAAAGGGCGCTGTCGGGTCTGCGAGGAGAAAACAAAAGAGAGGGTTTGTGGGTGAATGGCCGGTGGTCAGGACAAGTGAACGCGATCAAGCGGCTCGGGGATCCGTCTCGGGATTGGATTTCATGGTCCGTCCCGGTCAAGGACAGTCTCCATCGAGGGCCTCCCTTGAATTCTCTAATACGAGAACGAAAGGAGCGTCCGAAGCTTGTGAGAACGGGGTACATGACGGTGCGTGCGGCTGGGAGGAGAAGTATCTCCCCTTTCGGTCGCGCAGTCATCTTTCGAGTAACGAAACGAACGATCGCCCGAGGGGTGGGCGTTTTACGCGTCCCCCCTCTCTCTGACGGTTCGATAGTTACCTGGTTGATCCTGCCAGTAGTCATATGCTTGTCTCAAAGATTAAGCCATGCATGTCTAAGTATAAACAACTTTGTACTGTGAAACTGCGAATGGCTCATTAAATCAGTTATAGTTTATTTGATGGTACCTTGCTACATGGATAACTGTGGTAATTCTAGAGCTAATACATGCGTCAAAGCCGCGACTCTCAAGCGGTGTATTTATTAGATAAAAAACCAACGCGGCTCGCCGCTCCGCTGGTGAATCATAATAACTAGTCGAATCGCATGGCCTTGCGCCGGCGATGCTTCATTCAAATATCTGCCCTATCAAGTTTAGATGGTAGGATAGAGGCCTACCATGCTTTCAACGGGTAACGGGGAATAAGGGTTCGATTCCGGAGAGGGAGCCTGAGAAACGGCTACCACATCCAAGGAAGGCAGCAGGCGCGCAAATTACCCAATCCCGACACGGGGAGGTAGTGACAATAAATAACAATACTGGGCTCTTTCGGGTCTAGTAATTGGAATGAGAACAATTTAAATCCCTTAACGAGGAACGATTGGAGGGCAAGTCTGGTGCCAGCAGCCGCGGTAATTCCAGCTCCAATAGCGTATATTAAAGTTGTTGCCGTTAAAAAGCTCGTAGTTGAATTTCCGCGGACTCGCGGGTCCGCCTCGCGGCGAGTACTTCGCGGGTCCGCGTTCCTGGCGGTGAGCCCTGATGTCGTTCACTCGGCGTCAGAGACGAACCGCCTCTGTTACCTTGAGAAAATTAGAGTGTTCAAAGCAGGCGTGGCCCGAATACGTTAGCATGGAATAACGAAATAGGACGCGCGGTTCTATTTTGTTGGTTTCTAGAGTCGCCGTAATGATTAATAGGGATAGTTGGGGGCATTAGTATTCAGTTGCTAGAGGTGAAATTCTTGGATTTACTGAAGACTAACTACTGCGAAAGCATTTGCCAAGGATGTTTTCATTAATCAAGAACGAAGGTTAGGGGATCGAAAACGATCAGATACCGTTGTAGTCTTAACAGTAAACTATGCCGACTGGGGATCGGGCGACCTCGATTCGATGTGTCGCTCGGCACCCTACGAGAAATCAAAGTCTTTGGGTTCGGGGGAGTATGGTCGCAAGGCTGAAACTTAAAGGAATTGACGGAAGGGCACCACCAGGAGTGGAGCCTGCGGCTTAATTTGACTCAACACGGGGAAACTCACCAGGTCCAGACATGACTAGGATTGACAGATTGATAGCTCTTTCTTGATTTTATGGGTGGTGGTGCATGGCCGTTCTTAGTTGGTGGAGTGATTTGTCTGGTTAATTCCGATAACGAACGAGACCTTCACGTGCTAAATAGCCGGACGGGCCACGGCCCGTCCCGGGCTTCTTAGACGGACTATCGGCGTCTAGCCGATGGAAGTTGGAGGCAATAACAGGTCTGTGATGCCCTTAGATGTTCTGGGCCGCACGCGCGCTACACTGACAGGGCCAGCGAGTTTCCTACCTTGGCCGGAAGGTCTGGGTAATCTTGTGAAACCCTGTCGTGCTGGGGATAGAGCATTGCAATTATCGCTCTTCAACGAGGAATTCCTAGTAGGCGTGAGTCATCAGCTCGCGTCGATTACGTCCCTGCCCTTTGTACACACCGCCCGTCGCTACTACCGATTGAACGGCTTAGTGAGGTCTTCGGATTGGCTTCGGGGAGCCGGCGACGGCGCCCTGTCGTCGAGAAGTCGATCAAACTTGGTCGTTTAGAGGAAGTAAAAGTCGTAACAAGGTTTCCGTAGGTGAACCTGCGGAAGGATCATTGCCGAT
>JAQFWX010000102.1:67500-70000 GCA_027605045.1 Phallus indusiatus | reverse complement strand
GGTCAGCCCGGCAAGGGCGCGAACGGAACGAACCCACCCCACAAGCCTGCCCCCCGGAGTCTCCCTCGAGATGGAAAAATTGCAGTACTCTCGAGGGTTTGGCCGTGGCCGTCCGCTTTGCTTCCGTCACCACTGCCTGCATCCGGCTCTGCAAGGGGCGCGAACAAGACCGCCGTGGCGCGTTTTTTCAAAGCCCGGTCGGCCTGGTCAAGGGCGTGAATAAGACCGCTGCTGCGCGTCTTTTTCAAGCCCGGGGACAGCTCCGGCCAAGGGCGCGAACGAACCCGCTGTGGCGTGTTTTTTTTCAAAGCCTGTCCTGGCAGGGTCGCTTTTCTGCGACCTCCCCTTTGGCCCCGCTTTTGGGTCTCGAAAACGCAATTGTGGACGCCTTCCTCGTGGTAACTTGCTCGGGGGGGTCCGTTCGGCACTCTTTGAGGGGGGTGGACCTCTGTCATGGGGGAAGAACAATGGTGGGGTCAAGGCGGGGGATGCTGGGATGTGATAAGACCGCCGTGGCGCGTTTTTTCAAAGCCCGGTCGGCCTGGTCAAGGGCGTGAATAAGACCGCTGCTGCGCGTCTTTTTCAAGCCCGGGGACAGCTCCGGCCAAGGGCGCGAACGAACCCGCTGTGGCGTGTTTTTTTTCAAAGCCTGTCCTGGCAGGGTCGCTTTTCTGCGACCTCCCCTTTGGCCCCGCTTTTGGGTCTCGAAAACGCAATTGTGGACGCCTTCCTCGTGGTAACTTGCTCGGGGGGGTCCGTTCGGCACTCTTTGAGGGGGGTGGACCTCTGTCATGGGGGAAGAACAATGGTGGGGTCAAGGCGGGATCCTCGACGGGTCACGGCTCCCTTACCTTTTGATTTGTTCGTCACCGCCGGGGGCGTGGGGGTGTTAAGGATGCGGGCGACGGGGCTCTCTCGGGGGATGGAAATTGTTGTAAGAGTACTCCTTTCGTGGGGGGTCGTGGCGTGCCGCTCCGCTCTGTTTTGAAATATGCACGGTCTGTCCCGTCTTCATAGATGGTTCAGAACCGACTGGCCTCGCTCGTTCCGAGCTATCGAAGGACCTCGTCATTCGGGGATGGTTCTAGCTCGGTAGAGGGTTTTAAGCCTCGGTCTGTCACCGACTCAAGAGTCAGATCCGTCGTGCTCCCAAAGGGCGCTGTCGGGTCTGCGAGGGGAGAAAACAAAAAGAGAGGGTTTGTGGGTGAATGGCCGGTGGTCAGGACAAGTGAACGCGATCAAACGGCTCGGGGATCCGTCTCGGGATTGGATTTCATGGTCCGTCCCGGTCAAGGACAGTCTCCATCGAGGGCCTCCCTTGAATTCTCTAATACGAGAACGAAAGGAGCGTCCGAAGCTTGTGAGAACGGGGTACATGACGGTGCGTGCGGCTGGGAGGGAGAAGTATCTCCCCTTTCGGTCGCGCAGTCATCTTTCGAGTAACGAAACGAAACGATCGCCCGAGGGGTGGGCGTTTTACGCGTCCCCCCTCTCTCTGACGGTTCGATAGTTACCTGGTTGATCCTGCCAGTAGTCATATGCTTGTCTCAAAGATTAAGCCATGCATGTCTAAGTATAAACAACTTTGTACTGTGAAACTGCGAATGGCTCATTAAATCAGTTATAGTTTATTTGATGGTACCTTGCTACATGGATAACTGTGGTAATTCTAGAGCTAATACATGCGTCAAAGCCGCGACTCTCGGAAGCGGTGTATTTATTAGATAAAAAACCAACGCGGCTCGCCGCTCCGCTGGTGAATCATAATAACTAGTCGAATCGCATGGCCTTGCGCCGGCGATGCTTCATTCAAATATCTGCCCTATCAAGTTTAGATGGTAGGATAGAGGCCTACCATGCTTTCAACGGGTAACGGGGAATAAGGGTTCGATTCCGGAGAGGGAGCCTGAGAAACGGCTACCACATCCAAGGAAGGCAGCAGGCGCGCAAATTACCCAATCCCGACACGGGGAGGTAGTGACAATAAATAACAATACTGGGCTCTTTCGGGTCTAGTAATTGGAATGAGAACAATTTAAATCCCTTAACGAGGAACGATTGGAGGGCAAGTCTGGTGCCAGCAGCCGCGGTAATTCCAGCTCCAATAGCGTATATTAAAGTTGTTGCCGTTAAAAAGCTCGTAGTTGAATTTCCGCGGACTCGCGGGTCCGCCTCGCGGCGAGTACTTCGCGGGTCCGCGTTCCTGGCGGTGAGCCCTGATGTCGTTCACTCGGCGTCAGAGACGAACCGCCTCTGTTACCTTGAGAAAATTAGAGTGTTCAAAGCAGGCGTGACGCCCGAATACGTTAGCATGGAATAACGAAATAGGACGCGCGGTTCTATTTTGTTGGTTTCTAGAGTCGCCGTAATGATTAATAGGGATAGTTGGGGGCATTAGTATTCAGTTGCTAGAGGTGAAATTCTTGGATTTACTGAAGACTAACTACTGCGAAAGCATTTGCCAAGGATGTTTTCATTAATCAAGAACGAAGGTTAGGGG
>JAQFWX010000102.1:50000-52500 GCA_027605045.1 Phallus indusiatus | reverse complement strand
GGGGGCGTGGGGGTGTTAAGGATGCGGGCGACGGGGCTCTCTCGGGGGATGGAAATTGTTGTAAGAGTACTCCTTTCGTGGGGGGTCGTGGCGTGCCGCTCCGCTCTGTTTTGAAATATGCACGGTCTGTCCCGTCTTCATAGATGGTTCAGAACCGACTGGCCTCGCTCGTTCCGAGCTATCGAAGGACCTCGTCATTCGGGGATGGTTCTAGCTCGGTAGAGGGTTTTAAGCCTCGGTCTGTCACCGACTCAAGAGTCAGATCCGTCGTGCTCCCAAAGGGCGCTGTCGGGTCTGCGAGGGGAGAAAACAAAAAGAGAGGGTTTGTGGGTGAATGGCCGGTGGTCAGGACAAGTGAACGCGATCAAACGGCTCGGGGATCCGTCTCGGGATTGGATTTCATGGTCCGTCCCGGTCAAGGACAGTCTCCATCGAGGGCCTCCCTTGAATTCTCTAATACGAGAACGAAAGGAGCGTCCGAAGCTTGTGAGAACGGGGTACATGACGGTGCGTGCGGCTGGGAGGGAGAAGTATCTCCCCTTTCGGTCGCGCAGTCATCTTTCGAGTAACGAAACGAAACGATCGCCCGAGGGGTGGGCGTTTTACGCGTCCCCCCTCTCTCTGACGGTTCGATAGTTACCTGGTTGATCCTGCCAGTAGTCATATGCTTGTCTCAAAGATTAAGCCATGCATGTCTAAGTATAAACAACTTTGTACTGTGAAACTGCGAATGGCTCATTAAATCAGTTATAGTTTATTTGATGGTACCTTGCTACATGGATAACTGTGGTAATTCTAGAGCTAATACATGCGTCAAAGCCGCGACTCTCAGAGCGGTGTATTTATTAGATAAAAAACCAACGCGGCTCGCCGCTCCGCTGGTGAATCATAATAACTAGTCGAATCGCATGGCCTTGCGCCGGCGATGCTTCATTCAAATATCTGCCCTATCAAGTTTAGATGGTAGGATAGAGGCCTACCATGCTTTCAACGGGTAACGGGGAATAAGGGTTCGATTCCGGAGAGGGAGCCTGAGAAACGGCTACCACATCCAAGGAAGGCAGCAGGCGCGCAAATTACCCAATCCCGACACGGGGAGGTAGTGACAATAAATAACAATACTGGGCTCTTTCGGGTCTAGTAATTGGAATGAGAACAATTTAAATCCCTTAACGAGGAACGATTGGAGGGCAAGTCTGGTGCCAGCAGCCGCGGTAATTCCAGCTCCAATAGCGTATATTAAAGTTGTTGCCGTTAAAAAGCTCGTAGTTGAATTTCCGCGGACTCGCGGGGTCCGCCTCGCGGCGAGTACTTCGCGGGTCCGCGTTCCCTGGCGGTGAGCCCTGATGTCGTTCACTCGGCGTCAGAGACGAACCGCCTCTGTTACCTTGAGAAAATTAGAGTGTTCAAAGCAGGCGTGACGCCCGAATACGTTAGCATGGAATAACGAAATAGGACGCGCGGTTCTATTTTGTTGGTTTCTAGAGTCGCCGTAATGATTAATAGGGATAGTTGGGGGCATTAGTATTCAGTTGCTAGAGGTGAAATTCTTGGATTTACTGAAGACTAACTACTGCGAAAGCATTTGCCAAGGATGTTTTCATTAATCAAGAACGAAGGTTAGGGGATCGAAAACGATCAGATACCGTTGTAGTCTTAACAGTAAACTATGCCGACTGGGGATCGGGCGACCTCGATTCGATGTGTCGCTCGGCACCCTACGAGAAATCAAAGTCTTTGGGTTCGGGGGAGTATGGTCGCAAGGCTGAAACTTAAAGGAATTGACGGAAGGGCACCACCAGGAGTGGAGCCTGCGGCTTAATTTGACTCAACACGGGGAAACTCACCAGGTCCAGACATGACTAGGATTGACAGATTGATAGCTCTTTCTTGATTTTATGGGTGGTGGTGCATGGCCGTTCTTAGTTGGTGGAGTGATTTGTCTGGTTAATTCCGATAACGAACGAGACCTTCACGTGCTAAATAGCCGGACGGGCCACGGCCCGTCCCAGGCTTCTTAGACGGACTATCGGCGTCTAGCCGATGGAAGTTGGAGGCAATAACAGGTCTGTGATGCCCTTAGATGTTCTGGGCCGCACGCGCGCTACACTGACAGGGCCAGCGAGTTTCCTACCTTGGCCGGAAGGTCTGGGTAATCTTGTGAAACCCTGTCGTGCTGGGGATAGAGCATTGCAATTATCGCTCTTCAACGAGGAATTCCTAGTAGGCGTGAGTCATCAGCTCGCGTCGATTACGTCCCTGCCCTTTGTACACACCGCCCGTCGCTACTACCGATTGAACGGCTTAGTGAGGTCTTCGGATTGGCTTCGGGGAGCCGGCGACGGCGCCCTGTCGTCGAGAAGTCGATCAAACTTGGTCGTTTAGAGGAAGTAAAAGTCGTAACAAGGTTTCCGTAGGTGAACCTGCGGAAGGATCATTGCCGATTTATCATCCGGGGGAGACGCGCTCTCTCTCCCCGACCGACACCTCCGTGCACTCT
>JAQFWX010000102.1:42500-45000 GCA_027605045.1 Phallus indusiatus | reverse complement strand
GCCCCCGGAGTCTCCTCGAGATGGAAAAATTGCAGTACTCTCGAGGGTTTGGCCGTGGCCGTCCGCTTTGCTTCCGTCACCACTGCCTGCATCCGGCTCTGCAAGGGGCGCGAACAAGACCGCCGTGGCGCGTTTTCAAAGCCCGGTCGGCCTGGTCAAGGGCGTGAATAAGACCGCTGCTGCGCGTCTTTTTCAAGCCCGGGGACAGCTCCGGCCAAGGGCGCGAACGAACCCGCTGTGGCGTGTTTTTTTTCAAAGCCTGTCCTGGCAGGGTCGCTTTTCTGCGACCTCCCCTTTGGCCCCGCTTTTGGGTCTCGAAAACGCAATTGTGGACGCCTTCCTCGTGGTAACTTGCTCGGGGGTCCGTTCGGCACTCTTTGAGGGGGTGGACCTCTGTCATGGGGGAAGAACAATGGTGGGGTCAAGGCGGGGGATGCTGGGATGTGATAAGACCGCCGTGGCGCGTTTTCAAAGCCCGGTCGGCCTGGTCAAGGGCGTGAATAAGACCGCTGCTGCGCGTCTTTTTCAAGCCCGGGGACAGCTCCGGCCAAGGGCGCGAACGAACCCGCTGTGGCGTGTTTTTTTTCAAAGCCTGTCCTGGCAGGGTCGCTTTTCTGCGACCTCCCCTTTGGCCCCGCTTTTGGGTCTCGAAAACGCAATTGTGGACGCCTTCCTCGTGGTAACTTGCTCGGGGGTCCGTTCGGCACTCTTTGAGGGGGTGGACCTCTGTCATGGGGGAAGAACAATGGTGGGGTCAAGGCGGGATCCTCGACGGGTCACGGCTCCCTTACCTTTTGATTTGTTCGTCACCGCCGGGGGCGTGGGGGTGTTAAGGATGCGGGCGACGGGGCTCTCTCGGGGGATGGAAATTGTTGTAAGAGTACTCCTTTCGTGGGGGGTCGTGGCGTGCCGCTCCGCTCTGTTTTGAAATATGCACGGTCTGTCCCGTCTTCATAGATGGTTCAGAACCGACTGGCCTCGCTCGTTCCGAGCTATCGAAGGACCTCGTCATTCGGGGATGGTTCTAGCTCGGTAGAGGGTTTTAAGCCTCGGTCTGTCACCGACTCAAGAGTCAGATCCGTCGTGCTCCCAAAGGGCGCTGTCGGGTCTGCGAGGGGAGAAAACAAAAAGAGAGGGTTTGTGGGTGAATGGCCGGTGGTCAGGACAAGTGAACGCGATCAAACGGCTCGGGGATCCGTCTCGGGATTGGATTTCATGGTCCGTCCCGGTCAAGGACAGTCTCCATCGAGGGCCTCCCTTGAATTCTCTAATACGAGAACGAAAGGAGCGTCCGAAGCTTGTGAGAACGGGGTACATGACGGTGCGTGCGGCTGGGGGAGAAGTATCTCCCCTTTCGGTCGCGCAGTCATCTTTCGAGTAACGAAACGAACGATCGCCCGAGGGGTGGGCGTTTTACGCGTCCCCCCTCTCTCTGACGGTTCGATAGTTACCTGGTTGATCCTGCCAGTAGTCATATGCTTGTCTCAAAGATTAAGCCATGCATGTCTAAGTATAAACAACTTTGTACTGTGAAACTGCGAATGGCTCATTAAATCAGTTATAGTTTATTTGATGGTACCTTGCTACATGGATAACTGTGGTAATTCTAGAGCTAATACATGCGTCAAAGCCGCGACTCTCGGAGCGGTGTATTTATTAGATAAAAAACCAACGCGGCTCGCCGCTCCGCTGGTGAATCATAATAACTAGTCGAATCGCATGGCCTTGCGCCGGCGATGCTTCATTCAAATATCTGCCCTATCAAGTTTAGATGGTAGGATAGAGGCCTACCATGCTTTCAACGGGTAACGGGGAATAAGGGTTCGATTCCGGAGAGGGAGCCTGAGAAACGGCTACCACATCCAAGGAAGGCAGCAGGCGCGCAAATTACCCAATCCCGACACGGGGAGGTAGTGACAATAAATAACAATACTGGGCTCTTTCGGGTCTAGTAATTGGAATGAGAACAATTTAAATCCCTTAACGAGGAACGATTGGAGGGCAAGTCTGGTGCCAGCAGCCGCGGTAATTCCAGCTCCAATAGCGTATATTAAAGTTGTTGCCGTTAAAAAGCTCGTAGTTGAATTTCCGCGGACTCGCGGGTCCGCCTCGCGGCGAGTACTTCGCGGGTCCGCGTTCCTGGCGGTGAGCCCTGATGTCGTTCACTCGGCGTCAGAGACGAACCGCCTCTGTTACCTTGAGAAAATTAGAGTGTTCAAAGCAGGCGTGGCCCGAATACGTTAGCATGGAATAACGAAATAGGACGCGCGGTTCTATTTTGTTGGTTTCTAGAGTCGCCGTAATGATTAATAGGGATAGTTGGGGGCATTAGTATTCAGTTGCTAGAGGTGAAATTCTTGGATTTACTGAAGACTAACTACTGCGAAAGCATTTGCCAAGGATGTTTTCATTAATCAAGAACGAAGGTTAGGGGATCGAAAACGATCAGATACCGTTGTAGTCTTAACAGTAAACTATGCCGACTGGGGATCGGGCGACC
>JAQFWX010000102.1:32500-35000 GCA_027605045.1 Phallus indusiatus | reverse complement strand
CTGGTGAATCATAATAACTAGTCGAATCGCATGGCCTTGCGCCGGCGATGCTTCATTCAAATATCTGCCCTATCAAGTTTAGATGGTAGGATAGAGGCCTACCATGCTTTCAACGGGTAACGGGGAATAAGGGTTCGATTCCGGAGAGGGAGCCTGAGAAACGGCTACCACATCCAAGGAAGGCAGCAGGCGCGCAAATTACCCAATCCCGACACGGGGAGGTAGTGACAATAAATAACAATACTGGGCTCTTTCGGGTCTAGTAATTGGAATGAGAACAATTTAAATCCCTTAACGAGGAACGATTGGAGGGCAAGTCTGGTGCCAGCAGCCGCGGTAATTCCAGCTCCAATAGCGTATATTAAAGTTGTTGCCGTTAAAAAGCTCGTAGTTGAATTTCCGCGGACTCGCGGGTCCGCCTCGCGGCGAGTACTTCGCGGGTCCGCGTTCCTGGCGGTGAGCCCTGATGTCGTTCACTCGGCGTCAGAGACGAACCGCCTCTGTTACCTTGAGAAAATTAGAGTGTTCAAAGCAGGCGTGACGCCCGAATACGTTAGCATGGAATAACGAAATAGGACGCGCGGTTCTATTTTGTTGGTTTCTAGAGTCGCCGTAATGATTAATAGGGATAGTTGGGGGCATTAGTATTCAGTTGCTAGAGGTGAAATTCTTGGATTTACTGAAGACTAACTACTGCGAAAGCATTTGCCAAGGATGTTTTCATTAATCAAGAACGAAGGTTAGGGATCGAAAACGATCAGATACCGTTGTAGTCTTAACAGTAAACTATGCCGACTGGGGATCGGGCGACCTCGATTCGATGTGTCGCTCGGCACCCTACGAGAAATCAAAGTCTTTGGGTTCGGGGGAGTATGGTCGCAAGGCTGAAACTTAAAGGAATTGACGGAAGGGCACCACCAGGAGTGGAGCCTGCGGCTTAATTTGACTCAACACGGGGAAACTCACCAGGTCCAGACATGACTAGGATTGACAGATTGATAGCTCTTTCTTGATTTTATGGGTGGTGGTGCATGGCCGTTCTTAGTTGGTGGAGTGATTTGTCTGGTTAATTCCGATAACGAACGAGACCTTCACGTGCTAAATAGCCGGACGGGCCACGGCCCGTCCCGGGCTTCTTAGACGGACTATCGGCGTCTAGCCGATGGAAGTTGGAGGCAATAACAGGTCTGTGATGCCCTTAGATGTTCTGGGCCGCACGCGCGCTACACTGACAGGGCCAGCGAGTTTCCTACCTTGGCCGGAAGGTCTGGGTAATCTTGTGAAACCCTGTCGTGCTGGGGATAGAGCATTGCAATTATCGCTCTTCAACGAGGAATTCCTAGTAGGCGTGAGTCATCAGCTCGCGTCGATTACGTCCCTGCCCTTTGTACACACCGCCCGTCGCTACTACCGATTGAACGGCTTAGTGAGGTCTTCGGATTGGCTTCGGGGAGCCGGCGACGGCGCCCTGTCGTCGAGAAGTCGATCAAACTTGGTCGTTTAGAGGAAGTAAAAGTCGTAACAAGGTTTCCGTAGGTGAACCTGCGGAAGGATCATTGCCGATTTATCATCCGGGGGGGAGACGCGCTCTCTCTCCCCGACCGACACCTCCGTGCACTCTGGGAGAGGCCTCTCGAAAGAGGCTTGGCCCCTCCCGTCTTTCACAAACGCCTCGCAGTCTCGCGCGTGTCAGTGAAATAAAAAAAAAAATCGAAACACAACTTTCAACAACGGATCTCTTGGCTTTCGCATCGATGAAGAACGCCGCGAACGCGCGAAACGTAATGTGAATTGCAGAATTCAGTGAATCATCGAATCTTTGAACGCATCTTGCGCTCCTCGGTATTCCGAGGAGCATGCCTGTTTGAGTGTCGTGAAATCTCATCGAAAAAAAGGATTTCTCCCTTTTTTCGGACTTGGACGGTCTTGCCCTCGAATCCCCCTGCGGTCGAAGGCTCGTCTTCAAATTCATCGGCGAAGGTCCCCCTTCCCCTTTACCCCCATCCAGACGTGATAAGTCTTGCGTCGTCCTGGGGGGAAAAGAAAGGGAGGGGCGGGGTTTCCGTCTCGTTCCGTCATTCATTATACGCCTTGACCTCAAATCAGGCAGGATTACCCGCTGAACTTAAGCATATCAATAAGCGGAGGAAAAGAAACTAACAAGGATTCCCCTAGTAACGGCGAGTGAAGCGGGAACGGCTCAAATTTGTAATCTGGCGGTCCACGGCCGTCCGAGTTGTAATCTGGAGAAGCGTTTTCAGCGCCGGCCCGCGTACAAGTCCCCTGGAACGGGGCGTCGCAGAGGGTGAGAATCCCGTCTCTGACGCGGTTCGTGCCAGCGCGTTGCGATGCGCTCTCGAAGAGTCGAGTTGTTTGGGAATGCAGCTCAAAACGGGTGGTAAATTCCATCTAAAGCTAAATACTGGCGAAAGACCGATAGCGAACAAGTACCGTGAGGGAAAGATGAAAAGCACTTTGGAAAGAGAGTCAAACAGTACGT
>JAQFWX010000102.1:25000-27500 GCA_027605045.1 Phallus indusiatus | reverse complement strand
AAGAGTACTCCTTTCGTGGGGGGTCGTGGCGTGCCGCTCCGCTCTGTTTTGAAATATGCACGGTCTGTCCCGTCTTCATAGATGGTTCAGAACCGACTGGCCTCGCTCGTTCCGAGCTATCGAAGGACCTCGTCATTCGGGGATGGTTCTAGCTCGGTAGAGGGTTTTAAGCCTCGGTCTGTCACCGACTCAAGAGTCAGATCCGTCGTGCTCCCAAAGGGCGCTGTCGGGTCTGCGAGGGGAGAAAACAAAAAGAGAGGGTTTGTGGGTGAATGGCCGGTGGTCAGGACAAGTGAACGCGATCAAACGGCTCGGGGATCCGTCTCGGGATTGGATTTCATGGTCCGTCCCGGTCAAGGACAGTCTCCATCGAGGGCCTCCCTTGAATTCTCTAATACGAGAACGAAAGGAGCGTCCGAAGCTTGTGAGAACGGGGTACATGACGGTGCGTGCGGCTGGGAGGGAGAAGTATCTCCCCTTTCGGTCGCGCAGTCATCTTTCGAGTAACGAAACGAACGATCGCCCGAGGGGTGGGCGTTTTACGCGTCCCCCCTCTCTCTGACGGTTCGATAGTTACCTGGTTGATCCTGCCAGTAGTCATATGCTTGTCTCAAAGATTAAGCCATGCATGTCTAAGTATAAACAACTTTGTACTGTGAAACTGCGAATGGCTCATTAAATCAGTTATAGTTTATTTGATGGTACCTTGCTACATGGATAACTGTGGTAATTCTAGAGCTAATACATGCGTCAAAGCCGCGACTCTCAAGCGGTGTATTTATTAGATAAAAAACCAACGCGGCTCGCCGCTCCGCTGGTGAATCATAATAACTAGTCGAATCGCATGGCCTTGCGCCGGCGATGCTTCATTCAAATATCTGCCCTATCAAGTTTAGATGGTAGGATAGAGGCCTACCATGCTTTCAACGGGTAACGGGGAATAAGGGTTCGATTCCGGAGAGGGAGCCTGAGAAACGGCTACCACATCCAAGGAAGGCAGCAGGCGCGCAAATTACCCAATCCCGACACGGGGAGGTAGTGACAATAAATAACAATACTGGGCTCTTTCGGGTCTAGTAATTGGAATGAGAACAATTTAAATCCCTTAACGAGGAACGATTGGAGGGCAAGTCTGGTGCCAGCAGCCGCGGTAATTCCAGCTCCAATAGCGTATATTAAAGTTGTTGCCGTTAAAAAGCTCGTAGTTGAATTTCCGCGGACTCGCGGGGTCCGCCTCGCGGCGAGTACTTCGCGGGTCCGCGTTCCCTGGCGGTGAGCCCTGATGTCGTTCACTCGGCGTCAGAGACGAACCGCCTCTGTTACCTTGAGAAAATTAGAGTGTTCAAAGCAGGCGTGACGCCCGAATACGTTAGCATGGAATAACGAAATAGGACGCGCGGTTCTATTTTGTTGGTTTCTAGAGTCGCCGTAATGATTAATAGGGATAGTTGGGGGCATTAGTATTCAGTTGCTAGAGGTGAAATTCTTGGATTTACTGAAGACTAACTACTGCGAAAGCATTTGCCAAGGATGTTTTCATTAATCAAGAACGAAGGTTAGGGGATCGAAAACGATCAGATACCGTTGTAGTCTTAACAGTAAACTATGCCGACTGGGGATCGGGCGACCTCGATTCGATGTGTCGCTCGGCACCCTACGAGAAATCAAAGTCTTTGGGTTCGGGGGAGTATGGTCGCAAGGCTGAAACTTAAAGGAATTGACGGAAGGGCACCACCAGGAGTGGAGCCTGCGGCTTAATTTGACTCAACACGGGGAAACTCACCAGGTCCAGACATGACTAGGATTGACAGATTGATAGCTCTTTCTTGATTTTATGGGTGGTGGTGCATGGCCGTTCTTAGTTGGTGGAGTGATTTGTCTGGTTAATTCCGATAACGAACGAGACCTTCACGTGCTAAATAGCCGGACGGGCCACGGCCCGTCCCGGGCTTCTTAGACGGACTATCGGCGTCTAGCCGATGGAAGTTGGAGGCAATAACAGGTCTGTGATGCCCTTAGATGTTCTGGGCCGCACGCGCGCTACACTGACAGGGCCAGCGAGTTTCCTACCTTGGCCGGAAGGTCTGGGTAATCTTGTGAAACCCTGTCGTGCTGGGGATAGAGCATTGCAATTATCGCTCTTCAACGAGGAATTCCTAGTAGGCGTGAGTCATCAGCTCGCGTCGATTACGTCCCTGCCCTTTGTACACACCGCCCGTCGCTACTACCGATTGAACGGCTTAGTGAGGTCTTCGGATTGGCTTCGGGGAGCCGGCGGCGCCCTGTCGTCGAGAAGTCGATCAAACTTGGTCGTTTAGAGGAAGTAAAAGTCGTAACAAGGTTTCCGTAGGTGAACCTGCGGAAGGATCATTGCCGATTTATCATCCGGGGGGGAGACGCGCTCTCTCTCCCCGACCGACACCTCCGTGCACTCTGGGAGAGGCCTCTCGAAAGAGGCTTGGCCCCTCCCGTCTTTCACAAACGCCTCGCAGTCTCGCGC
>JAQFWX010000102.1:0-20000 GCA_027605045.1 Phallus indusiatus | reverse complement strand
GTATTCAATCCCGGGTAAGCGTGCAACCCAATCTTTCTGATTTATTGACACACATTGACGGAGCATTTGCACAATTGTTTTATTAGCACGTTCCGTCATACCGTCTGTCTGAGGATGAAAAGACGAAGACATGCGCAAGTTCGTGCCCAACAAAATATGCAACTCCTTCCAAAAGACGCTGGTGAATAACGAGTCACGATCACTTATTATTCGTTCGGGTAAGCCGTGTTGCTTGTATATGACATCAAAAATAACTTCTGCCATATCAGATGCCTTGTAGTTCACGCGCGTCGGAACAAGATGAACCATGCAGGTAAGATGATCAATTATTACGCACAATTGATCAAAATCACCGTGCTGGTTCCTAGAAGTGGGTAACGGTCCCACAAAATCAATCCCAATTGCTTGCCACGGCCTAGTGGGAATCTCCAAAGGGCGAAGCAAACCCATAGGTGATTGTTGACTAGCCTTTGTTCTGATGCACAACTGACACGACTCGCAGAATGCCTTTATGTCAGACAGCATTTTGGCCACCAAACTCCACTGCGCAGGTAAGAATAAGTCTTGTATGACCCCAAATGTGCTAACAATATATGTGCAGAGTTTATTATCATTTCACGCAAACGACCATCACCCATTACAGTGTCCGGTATACACAAATACTCTACACCATTTGAGGTCATGTAAATCAAGCCTGAACGCAGCATGAAATCCTTAAAGTGACTGGGTTTGTCCAAAATGTGTCGGAAAAAGGCGTCGTTAATGTAAGTTTCTTTAACAACTCTTGTAACGTCTAAACCGAATTCACCGTCGTTGATCAGATTAGCAATGTTGGTATGGTCCCCAACTTTCCCTGCTGTCAAGTCCTCAGCAGGAAGATTATCATCGTCTACCACATTGTCATCATCATCCAAGTGTATCAACGGGGAGGTTCATCGTAAATTACCGTGTCGTCTAACCCAACCGGTAAGCTGGTTTCTGTTTCATCTGTTTCGTTTTGTAACTCTCTCTGACACTGTTTCTTTGTAGAGAAAGTTCCCTTTACAGACTGCAAAATCTGTTTAAACTTGGATTGGTCCTTCTGCTGTAATCTAGCAGAGCGTCGTGAAGGTAATGGCGTTGTGTTCGCAGTATAAACCGGAACTGACAATGCTCGAATAAAGACAGCGAATGATTCAACATTCTCTATCGTCAAATCATCTTCGTCTCCATCAATGATGTATTCGCTTTCAGCACGCACTGTGCCTTCAGGTTCATTACTATACATTCTAGACAAAGCGTCCGCTAACTTGTTTGTTTTTCCTGGTATATAGCTGATCTCAAAATCAAACTGATTAAGAACATCAAGCCAGCGGTGCTGTCTCGGTGAGAGATGTTTTTGGGTCATAAAATATTCAAGACCCTTATGATCTGTACAGATCCTGAACTTGATTCCTAGTAACTGCGACCGGAACCGTTTCAAGGATTCAACAATGGCCAACAACTCCTGCTCGTGCACTGGGTAGTTCTGTTGTGCAACATCGAATTTTCCAGACCAAAATTCGACAACTGCAGCTTTTGAAACATCATTGCCTTGTGTCAGCACACCGCTAGCACCTGTCAAGCAAGCGTCCGTCACCAGATTAATACGTTCAGCATCGGGTGAGTAATCAATTGCTACTCGGTGCTTATTCCGGTGTTCGCTAACTAAACGTTGTACACTTTCAAAGGCACGTTGTTCCGTGGGACCCCAACGCCATTGACTGTTTGAGCCTGTCCTAGCTGTTAACACAGCCATTGGAATACGGATACCTTCACAGTTCGCAGCAAGATACCCGACCACACCCAAGAAACTGAGTAGCAGTTCCTTATTGGTAGGTACTTTCCATTTCTCTATTTTATCGACTTTGTTAGGGTCCATTCTAATACCCTTTTCGTCAATGACATTGTTAGGGCTACTCAGCTCAGACTAGAGGGAGGGGATCCTAAGGTAAATATATTGGGGAGAACTAACTACTCACCTAGAGGGAGGGGATCCTAAGAGAACAAGCTTAGGGACCCTCACTCTAGGGACAGCGACTATATACATGAAAAACGATAGCGGCGTGCGGCCCTGACACAGCTAAGTGCCAGACGCCCAAACCGAACATAAGCGACGTGACGCTACGGCGTCACGCGGGTGTGGCGCGCAACGCGCGCAAGTAGAGAAAGTGGAATAGAGACAGAGGGAGCAAACGGAGGGTGGAGATAATATATGGGAAATATAAATAAAGTAGAGGGAATATATACCGATGATAATAAATGAGGAAAAATGAGGGGACGCGATAGCGTACCCTGACAGACATGGCCCAGAAGTTTTAGAACTGTTGCAAAGAACTGCATTTTGTTCAGTGCCAAAAACAGTTGTTCTTCACGGAGCCGATCCAAGACGGTACGTATATGCTCCACATGATCATTTATAGTGTTGGAGTAAATGACTATATCATCTAGGTACACATCCATGAAGACTCCTATGAATGGCGCGAATATGAAATTCATCAACATTTGGTAAGTAGCGGGTGCATTACAATCACCCTGCTGCATTACTAAACTCTCCATAGTACCATCGGTGTCGTGAACAGTGTTCTATTTACATGTTCCGGCACAACACGGATTTGTTCATAAGCGTCTTTGCCATCTAAGAGGCTTCGGTACTTATGACAGACAACATTGCGAAGGATTACACCCATATCAGGTAACAGTGTCTTAAGCTTTAGCGTGTTCTTGTTTTGTTCACGCTTGTCGACAACAGTACGAATGCGTGGAATCAATTCTCCATTGCCAGGCTTGGGCAATATTAACAATGGTAAGGCATTTGTTCCTGTTGCCAACCGCCACCGACCGCTCCTTAGATAGGCAATCTTTTCGCTTGCCAGACTGAGCGAAGAGCCTCTGGACACTTGCTAGGACGCCAAGAATATAATTTATTCTCGTCAATCAAAGGTATAGTGTGATTTATTTTCCGTAAAGGCAGTAGCTCAGAGTTTTCAGCTGTTTGGCATAAATCCTCAGCTTCCGCTCTTAACATCGCGCGCACTTTATCCAGCTCATCCTCGAATAAAGTTGCTGCAGCAGACTGCAAGGTAAATACTTCTTCACCTTCAGCCAATAATGCCGCATCACTTCCAACTATTACTCTTGTAGGATTTAGACCGATCAACACACGATGTTCAAAAATAAATGGTGTTCCGAGGATCAAGTCATAACCCTCGAGATTAACAATGTCAAAACGTCGCCGCATGGATATTCTGGTATCGGAAATCAACTTCCGTGCTCCAGTTAATCTTGGACCGGCTTCCTTGAACAGCCATTTGCAAAGTGAGTGGCATGTTCAATTGTTCTTTCTTGACATTTAATTGATCCGCCAATGTTGTAGACATGAAGTCGGCCAAAGATCCGCTATCAAGCAAAGCCCTTGCCGCCCTCCCATTGATGAACACCTCAACAATGATTGGTTTTGGCATCTTGCGGGTAAAGTCCTTGACTTTCATTGCTGTTCGCTCAACAACTGATTTTGTATCACCAGATGTTCCCTTTTTATTGGAATTGCCGCCTAGATCCATAGCAAACAGATTAACAGCATTAAGCTGTACTGTGTGTTTTTGCTTTTCCAGCTTATTCAGCTTATCAAAATTGATAGTATTTGCCATAGTTTTCGCTGCAGACTTACTTCCAAATTTAGGAGCAGGCTGTCAGGGTACGCTACCACGTCCCTCATTTTTCCTCATTTATTATCATCGGTATATATTCCCCTCCACTTTAATTATATTTCCCATATATTATCTCCACCCTCCGTTTGCTCCCTCTGTCTCTATTCCACTTTCTCTACTTGCGCGCGTCGCGCTCAGACCTGACGTGACGCCTACGGCGTCACGTCACTTATGTTCGGTTTGGGCGTCTGGCACTTAGCTGTGTCAGGGCCGCACGCCGCACTATCGTTTTTCATGTATATAGTCGCTGTCCCTAGAGTGAGGGTCCCTAAGCTTGTTCTCTTAGGATCCCCTCCCTCTAGGTGAGTAGTTAGTTCTCCCCCAATATATTTATCTTAGGATCCCCTCCCTCTAGTGTGAGCTGAGTAGCCCTAACACAGGCGCAGTATGTCGCAATGGGCAATTTCGAGCATCATGCCCCACTTGCTTGCAGTTGAAACACTTTCCTTGCGCACAACTTGTTTAGCTCTGCTTTGGTAAGTCTTCGCCTAGAGTCACTTGCATTTGGTACTGAGGTTTTTTCAGGGTTCTCTTCCCTACGCAAGTTGCTTGGATTACTGCGCATTCCACTCGGCCCAAGAACATTGGGTTTGTTCTCAGTGGTGCGTCGCAATTCACCACTTCGTTTTTCAACGTTACTAATGAATGGCATAGTGTAACCATTATTCTCTTTACTGCGTGTCAATTCAGCGGCTTCAATATGAATAGCTCGCTTAATTAATTCCCGTAAGGATGTACTCTCGGGCTATACCCAATTTTCATCCATTCTAGCCGTATGTACTGAACGGCACCATCCCATATTATTTGGACTTGCTGACGTTTGTTAACATCAGGAAAACGTTTGGCCAACGTTTGTACATCCCGCGCAAAATCTCGGAAATAAGAGCGACCTTGATAAGACCTCATCAAGCGTCGTCTTAACTGGAGTTTGTAGTCTGGCAGAAAACAATAGTCGAATAGGCCATTAAAAATTTTGCGTAGTGTCCACCGCTTTGTTTTTAGTGCAACATGTTTCATGTAAAATACACTAGCTTTATCCCCAACAAAGTTGACCAACAAACGAACGGCCCAGTTTCGAGAGCCCATTCGCTTGACCCAGACTTCGACTGCGAAAATCCAGTGGTCAAATTCATCAAGATTAGGGATTCCTTTGTACACAGGTGGGTTGTCTATTTTCATAGACGACAACGCTTTCTTTAATAATTTCTTACTAGTCGCGTCCCCATCCTCTGACTCAGAAGAATCCGAAGAACTTGACTCTGTACTCGAGTCAGATGGAGAAGAAGTACTTGAACTCCCATCCTCACTTGAGTCCGTAGATGAATCGTCGGATGAAGAATCATCACTACTCGAACTAGAGGAGTCGGATGGATCCCCTCCTCTATAGCCAGCAACTTTGCGAAATATCCCCCTTCAGGGACTTCGGATTTATCGCGACTAAAACGTGAACGCTTCTTTTTATTTTCAGCGTAACGTTTACGTTTCTTAGCTTTCGCAGCTTTTGACTGATGCTTTTTATTTTTTGATTTAGACTTTTTATTCTCAGCATTAGGTACAACGGGACTATTGTGCGTAATCACAGTTTCCTGCCTTGTATCCCCATCAGCCTGAACAGCGGCAGCTACAGCTACAGGAGAAGCACTCGCCACAGCATTCACTGGGACTGGTGAAGTGCTGGTCACTTCTGGTCTCACCGTTGCAACAACAGATGTCGCTTCGGGTGGTGCTAGACCGGACTGGTTCGCGCTATCCTCAACAGCGTCCTCGAACCAATCTTGGTGAAATCTCCTCCCAGTATCCAAGGTTGGAACCGGAGCTGGAGAAACTCGAACAGTATTGGTAGGTGTGACAAAATTACTATTGTCTACACTGCCCGAATAACGGTTCGCTAGATCTTGATTGAACTGCGATGTGCGCATGTTCAGATCTACCGCCTCATCCTGGAGAGACTCTAATTCTCTCTCCATATGGGCGTTATTGTCTCTGACCAGAGACAATCTGGCCCTCAAGGCCGATTCAGACAACGGGTCATTATCTTGTGCAGACTCTGACACCCTCTGTCTGTGAGCTTGCTCTTCCGTGTTAACAGAATGCGCTCTGAGATCACTATCCTCAGTCGTATTCCCCATTACTGGGTTTCCGTCATCGGACCGTGGGTTCTGGATAGACCCAGATCCAACTCTCATCCTACCCTCAACTGGATCAGGACGAACCGTCCCGCTACGCAGTTGGTGGTATTGTATGCCGCCATCACTAGTGCTAGTATCACCAGCACCGGACGAACTAAACTCGGCAGGTCGAAGAGTGGGAGTGTCGAAAGATGGAAAAGGAGAAAGAGCAGAAGAAGAAGAAGACTCATCAAAGACAGAAGAAGCTGATGTTGACATCAAGGTAAGCTAGCTATCGGTGATCAATCCGACGCTGAAAGGAATGTAGATATAACAAAGAGATAAAACTCAAAGATGTAAAAGTCCGAGAGACTTTTACACAAGAACTTCAAGAACAAAGGAATATCACACAAGATGAGTGCAGATGGTCTTCATTAAAGAAGCTAAAGAAAAATATATCTACATCTCGACTTTATATACTAAAATAAAAGCTTATCTAATTATTAGATAACGAAGAGAAATAAGCAAACGTTTGGAAACGATTTGTAAGTAAGAGAAATAAAAGATAAGATTAGAAAATAGTCCGAAGTCCCCGACTCGGACTTTTCGGACAGATTGAAAGAGTCCAGACTCTTACATGCATCGTGAAGGTGCAACTCAAGAGTAAGTTGAAGCCAACCAACACCCGACCAAGTTCTGACCTGTCTCCGAGCCTTGCTTAGTCACTCCAACCCCTGCACGTAACAAAAGAGGAAGATGGTGACAGTATGGAGCGAATGGAGAAACAGGAGATGTTCGGGAGAATATGGGAGGGAGTATACGGACCGGCATACCGGGTACCGTACGATGGATATGGTAGTGCGTAGACTAACATATACATCTATACTATATGCACAGTATGGTAGATTAGTCCTTATGAACCTAGCACGTACCCTGACAGTTAGTATTTTCTCAATATAGTCTCTTAGGATCCCCTCCCTCTAGTCTGAGCTGAGTAGCCCTAACAGTTCTGTTCCAACCCTCATATGCAGGAAGCAGCCACTACAGGACTCAAAGGTGCCAAAGAGCATGGGTTCTTCAACAGCAATTGAAGGAATATCAAGAAAGAAGAGATGTCTTTTGCGCATAACTTGATAAACTAGGATGGCAATATTCATTACCAGAGGGAACATAATTCATGCTTTAGTGCATCGATTGCTTCATTCACCATGTTGGCTCATGTTCAAATATTGCTAGGACGTATCAAAACTTCAAGTGCCCGAGAACTATGTTTTCCCAGCAAGTTCGAACAGTCGTGGCAAGGACTTCAAGTAATCTCTAAATATTCCAAGTTACTGAAATCAAGTTAAGATATGCATGGTTCATCGCCCAGGAAATTGGAGTATCTTCAATCCCAGTCAGCGAGGTAAAAATCATATCTGTTGATATCTTGTAAACAAAGTATTGAGGTATCTATCTAGTTCTACTGCGAGGAGCATATCCACATAGGGGAACACTTTGTTCGATTGGCATTTTGTAAGGACCTAGACACCTTGCGTAAAGCTGGAGAGCGGTTGCAAAAGCTCAAAAATTACTGTTGAAGTCTTCGAGATGCCAATAATCCTTTAGACATTGGCGTCCCAGATATTGTCTATAAGCCGCGAAATAAAATAAACTTTGTGGTTAGACTGTGCCTCGTAGTATGCTGGGTTATTATCCAGGCGTTGGTAAAGGAAGGTGAACGACAACATATTGACAGCATCTTGTTTCTGAATAACGGACGCCTTTTTACGCCAGTCCTGCAGCCACCATTTCAAAGTATCGCCGCGCAGCAAGTCAGATTCCAACGGTAGACCTTCATTGAGAAACCGCAAGTACGAATCTCGGTGTTCTGCAGGACAGAACAAATGGAACTGGCCTGAACTTAAGGGATTGATAGCATGTTTTTGCATACAAGCAATCTCCTGGATGCTATAATTCTCCATTTGTCGACCGAACTCTGGTGTCGAACTCTTGACGTATTGCGTTCCCATTACAATCACAACATTGCCTTTCACTGGCAAAGCCCAGCAACCATCACGGGGTACTATCATTACCCTAATAACGCCTTCTAGATATAATTGCAGACATAAAGAGAATTCCGAAGGAGGCATTGATGGATAAAATATACCGATTCCATGAGTTAGGAGATTAGCCAAAGGGCTAGCATGAAGCTGTGACACATGAGATTGGAGATCTTCTTCCGTAACGTTGACACCCATAAACCCTCGGGTATTGATGTCGATCGCACATTGTGTTATAAGATCTGCGGCGATGCTGTGACATAAAGTGTGTGTAGGCACAAAAAGAATAGCATTCGCAGTGGATGTCATGTCACGAACGATAGTATACGCAGGCCTAACCATGCCTTTATAAAGTGCCGCCGAATAAGGAATAGTAAAGATAGTCGATTTTGTAGTCAAGCCCTGTTCACGGTCTTTGGGTCGGAAGCAAAAGGCTCCCGAAGGTGGGACACGAAGCCAGCGACAAAGGTCTCTAGGATCATCCAGACAGGTAGCCAAACCTATAAACCGCACTGGCAGGGTCTGGGTCCGACATAAAAGTGTTGTGATCGCTAATTCATATGATGCATCCAACAATTCGAGGTTTTCGCATATGACCATTCGCAGATTCTGAAGCCACTGGTTAAGGTTCGAAGGGCTCATTTTTTGAAAGACCCGGCTAAGACATTGAGAAGTCGTTATGCAAACCCCTTTCCCTCGTGTAGACGATAATTCCGCGGAATTAGTAGCAAGCAGTACCGGAACAGGGACTCGAGATAACTCGTATAGAGATGTCAGCTCCTTTGCGATGTGACGATTGGGAGTTAAGACCAGACCGAAATTGGAACCGTTGCGCATAAGCTTATGACTACAATTAATGCGAGAGCAATGTGTTAAAAAACAATAACACTGAAATGATTAAGCAACGCACCACAGGGAGATCATCGCCAACAGAGACTTTCCACTTCCTGAAGGACTGGATATCAAAATATTCTGATTGGTACGCACAGTTGACCAAAAACATTGGGTCTGGAAACCAGTAAGCTGGCGATACACGGGGTTACGCAGGACATCGGCAATGGCTTTGTTTGAGGTAGGCAGGAATGTCAAATTGAGAAGAGAGGTGTGGCAATTCGGTTCGTCGGGCATAGTCAGATCGTTCAACGGAAGAATGATGTTGTCTTCAGCCCCTATCCATCTATCGGAAATGCAGCGAAGGGTAACAGAGGACGGAGGTTTTGACCCTCGAATAGGTATGATAAAATCGACATCGATATGCGGCAAACTCTGTCGAAAAGTGATATTTGTCCATTGAATGATTTCTGTCTGATCTTCGGTTTCGACCCACAGCAAGAACGGCTCCCCCGAGCCGTGAACGTGGGCATTCCAATTAAAGTTTTTCGTAACCCGAACAAGCACTTTAAGTAAATCAGACGTCAAAGGTCGCAATTTATGGGATAACACAACGGCCGGAAATTCGCCAGCAGCCTTCAACAGGGCAGCTCCATGCTTCTCATTTAAATGTATGAGCTTACCCAAATCAGCTGCGCTATATGTAATAAGGTCGCTGATTGAAAGTTCATCTGCCCATTGCTGCAAGTTGTACAACACATCCTTTAACAGATTGAACTGTGTCAAGGGGTGATCATATGGCCACATGCGTTTCTCCACCGCTTTGCTTATGTTCATCAGTGCCGTGCAAACGTTTGCCCATCTTCGGGAAAGGGCAATTTCCAGTAAACCGCGGACGATACGTGCCCCATTCTGAGTGACATATTCCATATCTGAGACCAAAGCGAAATCCTCTATATATGCCCGAGAAATGTATCCTTGTAGCAATATATTGACTTTCCCTTGGCTAGTATCAGTCCCGCCCTATAGATAAGCGTGAAAAGAGAACAACACAGTAAGAGAAACTGACAAACCTTGACTTCGCATGGAATGATTTCCTCCATCAAATGTTGAAGCTCTTTCACCTCGTTTTCACGCAACTGGACTTGCTCAAACTGTGGAACTGTCATTATTCTTCGCAAGACCCTCATTTCACCTCACATACCTCAGTGCTCATACTTAATACTGATAACACATCAGCCTCACGCATACGAACCTTCAGCTCCTGGTTAAACACCTCAATGCTGGCAGTTCGAATATAGTATTTGGCGGCGATCCGTCCCAAGTCTGTGTATTGCAAGGAACCGGTCTCGACATTGTAATTGATCATCCCGGCTGAAGCCAGTTTTTGTGCCACGGCTCTGATCAACTGGTTTCGCTTGCTACTGAGATCGGGGTCACTCGCAGGCTCTTCGTGGCTCATCCCTACGCTTTTTAATGAGTGCATGAATGTATTGAATTCGAAATTGTTCGTACCATAAACCATAGGATTTTTGCGCATTCTAACGAAGAGGTACGTGTATCCTATCCATTGAATAGCTTCCTGAATACTGGATACAGTGCCCAGGGAAATCTCGGCATTCAAAGAATCAGCCATTCCAGCTATGAATCTAGTCACGCGATGTCAGACATACATGAAGAAAGCGAGACACAAAACATACTTAGATTCAATAGGATGCTAAATAATCGTGTTGAGGCCAAATTAAAAACATAAATTAATCGGAAACTCACTTGAGCCGTGACAGCGTCCAGATAATGTGTTAGTTTATCCTCCGTGGTACATATATAACCCTCTCCGCTTGTTTCCATTCCTGGTCTTCCGGCGCGACCAAAAATTTGCAGAACGTCCAAGACGGAAAGATCAACAAACGTACCACGGGAACTATCGTAGACCTGCGTTCCTTTGATTATAACTGAAGAGAAAACATAACTAGTTGTTCGGGCGCTTAAAGAACAGAATTACCAGCATGTGCAGGCAAGTTGACACCCCAGGCCAATGTAGCTGTACAAAACAGAACCTTTTTGAAAATGTGAAGTTAATTTTCCTAATTAGTTCTAGACGGAATGCCAACCTTGATAGCTCTCGCCTCAAACATTCTTTCCATCATATTCCTATCGGAGCGCAACATGCCTGCATGATGAATTCCAAACCCGTCATTGAACAACTCCTTCATTTCACGATTCTTGGACGTTCCGATATCCCGTTTAAAAAAGGAGAAATTCGGATGCTCCTGTGTACTGAAGTCTTCTAATATACCTTCAAGAATCGCCATTTCACGCAATGCCTGTGCAGACTTGACGGTCTCTTTGCGAGCATGCACAAACACCATGACTTGATGGCCTTCTTGCACTAATTCTTGCACCTTCTGGAATGTGACTCTATCAAGATTTTTTCGGGATTGTAAGGAGTTTGCTTTTCCTTTGATTCCGATGAAGTGCTGTTCCAGGGAATTGGGCGGAAAGAGGAATCGAAATAGAAGAGGCCATGGTATCGAGATACCCTGATGCATAATAAAGCGTATGGACGGAGAGATATAAAGGGAACTCACCTTAGAAAATCAGCAACATCAATAAAGTTCGGCAACGTCGCACTAAGTCCCACAATTCGAATCAGGGATTGCGTTGATTCTACCTAATATTTGGATTAATTGTGAAAGTTAAATATTAGGAACACCAACCTGTCGTAACGTTCGTGCCACAATGGTTTCAATTACAGCACCGCGTTCTTCGTTGAGCAAATGGACTTCGTCGATGATGAGTAACTTTACTTTCTGTGCAAATATGATAAGCGGTAGGTATATGCACATCGGATCTTACTAACTGAAGCCAATTCGCCTTCTCCAGTAGGCTTGCGTGTAACAACATCCCATTTTTCAGGAGTGGTAACAATAATCTGCGTCTCGGAAATTTCGGCCTTCGTTAGCTGCATATCACCTGATGAATCTTCAGCGTGTTTGTTTCAAGTGCAAGATCAACGTTAACACCTGTAAGTTCCCGTACTCGGACAGAAAGCCAAGCCAAGCGTTTCCCTAATTTTCTAACAATTTCGGCGGCGAGGGCTTTCATTGGGGCTCTAGGAGTACATACTGCAGCTGAATGCAAAACTTCCGAATAAAAATGAGTATACGTACACATAGATAATTTTGAACTCGTCCCTTTTGATTGAGGCGCTCAGCTGCGTAGGTGTGGATTTTGCGCTAGATGAAGAGAGGTGTTGGTCGATTACACGGAGGATCGTTAACATAGCCACATCTGTTTTACCCTAGATTTGGAAATGAGAGAGAGAAACCCGCAAAATCAGAGGATTATTGTGACATACAGCGCCGGTTGGAGCTGATTAGGCCTATTAGTGGAAGAAACTTCACGTTGCAGACAACAGCTTACCACAAACCAAAAGGTTTTCATTTGTGCCGTAGGCAGTGGGGTATACAAGGGACTGGATTCTGTTGAGGGTTTTATATCCCTATGGCGTATATTTAATGAACCGGAGAATTCAGAGTAAATCAGTACGGACTGGAAAAGCACCCTTGGATAGTCCGTCTAAATCAGTCACCCGAACAAGTCGTTCATTTGATCGAGGTGGGACAGCTTTGGCCGGCGGAATTGTTACTTCTTCACACTCCTGATAGCGTATATATATATATCATACATCGAAGGAGTATTCAGCGGATAGAAGCCATACCTCCCTATCTTCTCTAGTTGTCCCAATGGGCAGCATGTATTTTGATCCTGTACTCGATAAAACGGAACCTTGGACGGTCGACGAAGATGTATAAACATGTGGTAGTATTTCAGTAGGTTGAACCTAATCCGTTGTAGTCGGTCTTTTATCATTGCTGTTGTGGACCGGTAGAAGAACTTACACTGGTGCCAGAAAACAAGGGTCTGGCCGCTGCTTCTCGAAAAGCGTCCTCCATGCGACGCTTTGCATCAGGGACTGAAAAACCAATCCCGCCAGTAATCTCGCGCTCTACTTTCCGTTGAGAAGTGGGGTAAACTAGGGGCGAAAACAGCACCTTTTGGCTTGTCTCGTCCTTTCTTCAACATCGGTTTCGGTTTTTCTGCCGGCGTTTCATTGTCCACGATTGCCAACTAGTTTAGAAAAAACTGAGTTCAAACTATCAGCAATTATCAAGGGTGGCCTGCCTTATATGATAACGGAATTCTGTTATCCATAATCTCCATGACCAGCTCAATTTGATGGAACCCTAGCAACTCAAGCACCTCAGCGGAAATTTCATCTTCAGATTTTGAGCTTGATGAAGAGAGAATCTTCGACAAAGTGGGAAGCAATGATGATATGTCAGGATTTCTGTGATATATTAGTTACAGCTAGCACCGGATATTTTTGCACATTAGAAGCGTACGACCGTAGCCTGTTATATAGCGTATCTAATGGGTTAGAGGAGGCGATTGAAATATCTCCCACTTCTTCAAGAAACCAAGGGAGATTAAGAATGGATAGATCATGGTCATCGAAAGATTCATCGATAGACTCGAGCTCCGGAAGAACGTCATCCAGACCTTGAATGGAGTATTATTTATCATCATCTGGAGTAGACATTGTTACTGCACCTTCAGGACCTCTGCAACGTCAGGCGATAAGCATAAAATCTTGAAGAACTTGCGAACATTACGCACGGAATCCAATTCAGAATATGCTCCTGTAAAGAGGTTGAGGAATCTGCCCGCGCGGCTTGTGGTTTAACATGACCAATTAATTCATCCAAGTGAGCAGAAAATTCAACCATGAGAAGCGGACAAGATATAAACACGACTCAAAATGTGCTTATAATAATGTCCTCAATTGCTTGGTGAGTCGGCAATGCGCGCCGGGCTCGACACGGCACCGAAAGCAGATCTCACGTAACTGGCCCAGATCGCAGAACCATGTTCCTGGCTCCGGGCTCCCTAGTTGACTTTATACTACTCGAACGTAATTGACATTATGTCGAGCTCAACGTAAGTCGTTCTTTATCGTAACCATTAAAGCTCACACCATGATAGAGTCTCTCTCTACTTGGATCCTCAGATACGTGATTGGGTATTATTCCCAATTACCATTGTCATGGTATATATCTTTTCCTCTAGAATGAGCCGTCTGTGATTTGCTAGATTCTAGTGGGCGTTCTTCGGCATTATGTGTCCATCCTCCTTACATCGTCACCCAAGAAAATGACAAGAAGTGCCATTCGAGAACAGTGCGTGTATTTCTACTTAGTGTTGATTCATCTTACTCTGATATTTAGACGAGCCCTTTTACGGTCTCAGATTCTTCGTTCAACGGCTCCCAACTCTCCCATTCCTCCACCGTTTTATAAATCCATATCTTCGTCTCTTTCACATCATTTTACAGTTGGATCATATCTAAAAGACGGTCCCCCTAAGGACGAAGGGAACGATGGCAAGTGTCACGTCTGAAGTGGGTTTTTACATGTCAGATGCTGATGTTCCTTTGATAGGGACACCACAGATTCCTCCAAACCCTCTTACCAATCCTGAGCAAATGGAAGGCATGATGGATGGAATGAAGAAGCAAATGGTTATGATGGTCCCTCAGATGGTGATAATGGGCTGGATAAACTTCTTTTTCCAGGGGTTTGTAGCAAGTTTGTTCTTTTTTCCTTTTCTTCTACTATTGTCGCTAAGCCTATTCTATTAGTAAAACTGCCGTTTCCTTTAACATTAGGCTTCAAGTCGATGCTTCAGAGGGGTGTTGAAACACAGGATATGGACGTAAGATGGGTATCGTCCTTATCATGGTATTTCCTCAATTTTTTTGGTTTAAACGGAGTGTATCGACTTTTATTGGGTACTGATAATGGTAGGTGGTCAGCGTAGATTGTCTTTTTAAGCTACATGAGTTATTTCATTTCAGCTGCGGATTGGGACATCGCATCATCTTCACCCTTCGGTGGAATGAGACAGCAGCAACAAGCGGCCCAACCTATGCAGGCGCAGGATTATGGGAAACTTTTCAAAGCCGAAAAAGATAACCTTGAGCTTGCTGAAGGATTCTATACTTGGGCAGCAAAGGACGTGGAGTTGCGTGTATTAAGAAGATTTGGCAAGATTCCGCCAGCGAATGCCTAAACTACGCTCCAATATAGTCGTGCAGTACTGGATTTCTCTCTCTCTTTCTACGCTTTCTGATCGTCCGCTGTTGCATATTAGTATTCGCATGTTGAAGTGAACTCGGACTCAAAAAAGCACTGACATATCAACGCGTTCACACACCCGGCCTCATTTGGGAAGGATTTCAATAAATTATTGTAGTTCGCGTAATTGCTTGGCAATATTCCATGTATTGGTTTATACTTAATAAAAGCTGTGGGAGCTGGTTATAAATTCTACTTTTCAACAGGGGACAATCCATCTCTGAGATATGTAGAAGGCAGCGTGAAATTGGTGTGAAGTAATAATATACGGTGCATATCTAACACGCCCTTCAATGATACATGATTATAACACAAATAGAAAAAACACACAACAGGATGAACCTTAAATATCCTTCCCCATATCCCACTCTCTAACGGTACCCCGCTTTGTATAAGTGATATCCATTAATCCACGATCCTCACCTGTAACACTCGCACTGACCATACCCTTCCCTTTCTTCCCACTTCCACCAACGCTTTTTTGGCTATCGGGGAGTAGCCCCATTTTCTCAAGTCTTTTTTCTCGATTTTATCCTCCTTTTTATTTTGATTAGTTCTAACATGGCTTCCCAGGAATCCCAAGATGGATCATCAATCAACCCAGTCGCCGGAACATTGACTGTGAGGCGGCCATTGTTGGTCAGCGGAGTGACATCGAAACGCGGGTCATAGTCTGGTTCGAAGTATTTATCCATCTTGGAGGAAGGTGGAGGGTGATAGTGGCAGAGATGGAGGTTCAATTGATGGACTTGGCGGCCTAATATTACTCTTTCTTTGATCCGCATTGCTGCGTCGGAGATCCACATTAGAGGCTTGACCGGACGATAATGATGGCGGAGGCGAACGCTGTTGATGTTCATGAATGTCTTTTCCGCGTTCAGGAGTATCAACATTACTAGGCGACGGTGAAGGAAACCGTTTGCGCCGTTTGCGAGTGGAAGGTCTGGAGGAAGACACCGACGGTGATGATTCACGGGACCGGGCTAACTGTTCTTTTTGCTGAATGTCGACTCTTCATCGTTCCTACCAATGTGGCCTTTACTTCTACCACTGGCGCGACGTTTGGGTGAGGGCGACCTTGAATGAGAGTGAGGGCTTGATCTTGGGGTACGGGAATCAAAATCAGATGGCACAGGTGACGGAGAGTTCAAACGACGTTGTTTTCCTTTAGAAGATTTCTCCTTGCCCTTGCTTTGTTTATATTTCCTTATTCTCTCTTCATACTCGTCTTCATCTTCGTCCCAGTATCGTTTTCTTTCAACCGACCTCGATCTTCCTCTTCGCATTTTCTCCTTTTCTTCTTCCTTTCCAAAATCTTTCTCCCAATTCCGTTTCCTCCGTTTCCTTTCTCTGTCCCTTTCATCATCATCTTCAGGCCGCCATCTATCCTCTAGGTCGCCGTCACGGTTATAATGATGCCGTCTGCTAGATCGAGATTCGCTAGACCGCCTAACAGCAGCAGCCTCTTTGGCTCTCTTCATCCTCTCTCTACGATCCTGTTCTTCACGCTCCTGCCTAATCTGGTCGTGTATTTTCTGAATACCCTTGTTATGTTCATCGGTGTTCTTGATAATGGAGCTTAAGAACCGCTTGTTGGGTTTGGGTGCATTCGGGTCGGTCCTGAACAAAAAATAATGGTGCGTTAGCTTGCATTTATTTTCAACACCGAGAAACAGCATCATAACTGTCTTACCTTGGTAAATAAGCCTTGACCCCCTCGCTCTTATACCTCTCGGCCTTAGCTTTTGCTTCGCGAAGTATAATCTCGCCAATGTGACGATCGAGATCCTCGTCTGTTACAGAGCTTGGGACTGACGAGCCCATTTGAGCTCTAACAAGAGTTGAAACAACATTGGAAAGAGAAGAAGAACTGGCCATATACTGCTAGGGTGCTGGAGATTAGGTTGAAATTATGGAATACTCCCGTCGATTGTTACTCGCTGCGTCACATGTCACGAGACTTGGACTGAGGACTTCATCAAATACATCAATCTCCTCAGCCTGGTATCCAAATAATCCCCTAGGCATATTCAGGCGATTGGTCGCCTTTCTTCAAATGCCTTTATCAGTACACCACTTGCATTATCAGCAATAAGAATGTATGAAAATCCGATGAAGTGCAGGAAAGCCTCAGAGAACGGGATAAAGTGAGGGGCACTCCTTATGCATAAACTGCCGCTTCGCGCTGATAGACTTTAACGGTCATCAGAAACTTTAGGGAAGTCCCCAGGGACTAGCAAGATTCACACACGCGCACACATCAGAAACTTTAAAGCACTCGAACAGTATATCAGCCAAGAAGATCATGATGATCTTTTATGTCTTAAGAGCGCATTATGTTCGACGTTGAAGTAGCTAAATCCCATCAATTAAGCCCCGCTTTACTTCCCGGACCTAATTAACATTTTGGCCTGGCAACTTTAATTTGGATATGGGAGAGTTAAGCACTGTAAGCCATGACATGCATGACATTGCACCGGAGGCGCACGATGTCGGGCCCAGAATTCATCTGTCAGCGCCGATGTCCGTGCAATCTTATTCTTTCACAGACCATTATACATCAATAAAACCACTTTTTCGTAGTCCCTCCCTACTCCTGACATATTTCATAAAAACTGTTTGAAAGCCTCGAGGCAGACCAAAAGCTCTGTTCTGTTTTCGAGAGGCCGCATCCCCAAGCTACGATGTCGAGGAAGAACAGGGACATACTTGAAAATCTGAGTTTGGGTGGCTGGGTATGTTCCTGTTTGCACAGCTGTATTCAACTCTGCGGTGACGGTAATCTTGTAGAAAATAGGGTTGGTACCGACCATGGTGATAGCAGAATGTTATGGAAGGGAGAGGGTCAAGATGTAAGGAATCTTGATGAACTTTATTATTTGCTGCATATGCGGCAATGGCTTCTGCGATCACTTAAGGCTCGGGATCCTTGTGGTTCGTTGGTCTTTCATCCCCTTTAACCAGGAGGATCACTGCTTCATCGTCATCTATGACGCAGATGTCGGTTTGTGCCAGAGACGTTACACCGCAACTAATGAGGGGGAGCGTATACCGGATAAAGATAATTTCACTTCCTTTGTCATACCCAAGCTTTTCCAGAAGTCTCGCCATAAAATTATTGACCGGTGCTGCTTTCTGACCAACTTTGGGATTAGGGCTAAATCAAGATAACACAGCAACTTCCTTGTCTCGTTGTCTGGAGCATTCGTTCGTTCGGTCTTCGATCGTCATAAAGCCGACAAGAGGAGACTGAGTTGGAGGCGGAAGTTGCGATGTACCAAAAAACTCCTCTTTGGTAAGATCTACGACCGTAATATTGTAAGCAGTTAATTTGTTGGAAGTCCAGTCGCTCTCAGCCTTCGCGGGCCTCGTCAGATGCGCCATCGGAGATATAGGTAGAGGAGAAGACAGCCTTTAGTTATCTGAATCTGACCTTTGAGCGAGAACCTTAATTATAATACTGACTGCCGAATAATTGTTTCACAAGAACCGTTTGAAGGCCTGAAGGCACGCCAAAAGCTCTACCCTGTTTTCAAGAGGCCGCATTCTCAAGCTATTGCGTCGAGGGAGAACAGGGACATATCTAAGAACTCGGGTTTGCACGTCCGGGTACGTTCCTGTTTGCACGGCTGCGCTTAACTCTGGTGCCGATCATGGTGATCGCAGGAAACGTTATGGAAGGCAGAGATTTGAGATGAAGGTTCTCCTGACAAACTCTATTGTTCACTCCATATGCGGTGATAGCTTCGCGATGACCTGGGGCTCAGGATTCTTCAAGCTTGTTAACTCAAACCTCCTCGAACCAATAAGACCACTTTATTATCATCCAAGACGCAGCGTCAGTTTGTACCTGAGAGGTTTTACCGCAAATGATGAGGGTAGTTCATGTTGAATAAAGATAATCCGAGCTCCTTCGTCATACTCGAGTTTCTCTAAAAGTTTCGCCACAAGATTATTGACTGCTGCTTCTTCACCAGCTTTAGGATCGAGGCCAGATCAAGATAATGCAGCAATTTCCTAGTCTCGTTGTCCGTAGCACCTGTTCGGTCTTGGATCGCCATGAAGCCGACAAGAGAAGGTTGAGATGGAGGGGAAGTTGAGATGCACCAAAAAACTCCTCTTTGGTTTGGTCTACGACCGTAATATTGTAGGAATGTAATTCATTGGAGGTCCAGTCGTTACCAGCTTTTGCAGATCTTATCAGATTCGCCATCAGAAATACAAAGCAAAATGAGAAGACAGTCTTGGTTATCTAAACCCTAACATCAGCAAAACGGCCAAAAATTTTTTTGCCTTGTAAGCGCCAGAGCCTTCCCTCAGGCTTACGGGCCTTGTAACTCCCTTGTAACTCCCTTATGACGAGGTTAGGCCATAACTTCGTTATGTGCCGATTATACACCCGTTTGGAGTCTGACATGGACCAAAAGTCTTCCGACACATTATAACTGGCATATGTGAGCGAGACTCGGTTATTGCCAATTACAAGCTACTACTTGTTGCTGAATCACAGCGTCCTCTGAGCAGCTAACTTCCCTCAGTTTCTGCCTCTAAATCTTAAGTGCGTTGTCCTTCTCACTGCTGTCTGTCATTGGTGTATGATAACAGGTGTGGTTTTAGCTGTTGTTCAACTTGAACGTCGTCTTGGATCCCGGTGCTGGTTCCACTTAGGGGCAAGACTATGATTTAACACGGCCTATATTTTTAGAAACCCTTACGGACTTCAAGTTAGTCCGAGCCCGAGCCCATGAACGTGTCTACATATAAAATGTTCAAGTTTGAACCTATCACGTGGGGTTGGGTCTGCAAAAGTATAAAATTCGCTACTTCTAACGCAAACCTATTCGTAGCTCTTGCCTCCTACTTCCTCATTGATTCCTTTGGTATGGTTTCCCTCCTTTCACATAGTCACATTGGCACAATTGTAACTCACCCCGTACAGTAACCGGCGAAGATTACAATGCTAAAATGATATTCAAAGGTATAAGTACCTTATAGTTTTTCACTCGCGCAGCATCTTCTACCAAACTCCTTAGACCATCGACAACACCGATATGCGTGTCCCATTGATATGCTCACCTTCTCAACGAGAAATTT